>JAOTRH010132395.1:0-14210 GCA_034768845.1 Heliamphora exappendiculata | reverse complement strand
ATATCGCACCACAACACCCTATGGCCAACACGGACCCACACACGCCTGCACCCAACGATGTACAAACCAAAACCTAACTTGGAGGTCAACAACGCTCAAGCACTCGAGCGCTCAACCACCGCTCGAGCGGTCAGCTACCGACATACATCTCTGCCACACCACCGCTCAAGAGCACAACCACCACTCGAGCGGTCATCACTGGGTGATAACCGAAACATATCTTTCATACACATCTGTATTCAAGCTCAAAGTACTCACCTAAAATATCACCGAGGTCAAAAGTTAACTCCAACTCCATCAACACTTAAATCATTTCTAAAAAATAAAACAGGTCAGGGTCTCACAACTATTCTAGTGGTCATTTCTTTTTAGATTACAAAAATTATAAATTTTTTATGAAGATTCTAAAAATGCGCAAAACTATGCATAAAACAAATTTACTGTTATAATTTTTAAAAATAATATTTTAAAAGATAGGCTCCATATTTTTTGGGGGTACAATCTAAAGGTCTAGTTCCTCACAAAAAGCATAGCCATAGGGTAACTGATCGGTACGTAAAAGTACCAATCAAATCCTGTAAAGTATACTTCACTAAATCTCGATTATGTGTTTATTAATATATTTTAGTAGTGTTTTAGTGTTAGCATATGAAGAAGCGAGATGCTGAGAAAATAGGCTAAACTGGATCAAACGCTGTCAAAGGTCAATAATTCTGATGTGGAAGCCAAATAATCAAAACAACATTATTCCGGTTACATCTCAGAACCCGAAGACCCAGTACTATGAGATTCAAAAGTGATATAGCTCAACGTACTAAGAATTTGGTAAAAAGGTTCAAAGGCAAAGAACATAATGTTTCAAAAGAAGCTCAGTCAAAATAATATGCAAAAAATGTGTAAAGAAAATTAATATACCCTCACTATTTTGATCATAACTTTTTCTATAAAATGAATTTTGATATAAAAGTAGAACCATTGGAAAGTATACTTCTGAGACTTCAATTTAGATATAAAAATGACTCTATTTGGAGTTTGGATGAAGGAGTTATGCTCGACTGAAGTTGAAATAACAAAGGAGTTGCGGCTTTGTGAATTTACGTCTGGACGGATTTTGACCAGAATAATTTGCATTCGGACGGACTCCAAGGGCGTCCAAACGGAAAACATACTATTAAAAAAACATCTAGATGAAACGGGAACCAAATGGACAAAACGGGGCAATCACATTTTGATTCAAACATTACAATAAGAGGTGTAACTGAACTCTATAAATACATGGCATGGGATAGCCTTTAGGATCACTCAATATCATCTAAAACATGATCTCTAAACCTTCGATAGGCAAGTGTGTAGGCTCAGGAAGTAACAAAAAGTAGAAGACAGAGGCCCGTGATTCAAATCTTCAATAATTCTTTATGGATTCAAGTCGAAATATGAGCTGTTAGCCCAAGGGCTTTTTAATTAGATGCTGATGATTTTAATAATTTATTTTTTAATTAAATTGATTTAAAAATGATTATATTTATTTGTTTCCAAAAATGGTAAGTGTTGACATTACATGACTAATGAGTCAACACCTTAAGCCATTTGTGCTGACACTTTGCATCAAATGGGTTGACACTTTGTGTTCTGTCAAAGAATATTTTGAGTCGACACAAATTGATATTTGAGTCGACACCTAAAGGCGAAGTACGCTTGAAACTCTCAAGTGTGTCGATAACATTGAGAAATTGAGTCGATACTTTAACATATTTGTCTAAGATGTTTTTAGGAACTCACTTGAGTTGACACCAAACTAGTTTGGGTTGACATCTTTAGTATTGGATCAGAATCCAGGCAGTTGAGCAAAATGAGTTGACACAACAAATTTGAGTGGACACCTACATAAGCCTTGCAGGATTCACTTTGGTTCAACACCAACGAAATTTGAGTCAACACCAAGTAACCCATTGAATTCCTGACTTCAAGAAAAATGAGTCGACACCAAACCTAAATGGGTTGACACCAGAGCATCAAGACAATCCCCAACTCCAACTCAAACGAGTTGACACCAAAGGTTTATGAGTTGACACAAATGTTCCCTGTGGGAACAAGCTTTTTGGGTCAACACCAAATGACTTCGAGTCGACCCTAAAACAACTGAGACCATCTGTAGTTTTCTGAGTCAAAACCAGATCAAAATGAGTCAACTCTAAAACTACCGATGCTGACTACAATTTTATGAGTCGACACCAAAACAAAGATAAGTCGTCACCAAAATTTTAGTAGCTTGCCAGACAAAATGAGTCGACACCAAAGATCTCTCCTGGAAAACTGAAGTAATGTTTGAGTCGACACCAAAAGCTCCATGAGTCGACACCACCGTGTGGGTGAGGAAGATGCAGAATTTGTGTTGACACAATTGTAGAAATGAGTCAACGCAATCACTTGAGGAACCAAGCCCTAGACATGAGTTAACTCAAAATGGTTTGAGTTGACCCCTGCGACATATTTCAAATCTTGCGCTGGTTCCAACGGTTGGATTTCATAACATTAATTTCCTCTACCAACCCAGCAATGGTCATTTACTTCAGATGGCTATATAAGGAGTTAATTTTCGAAGCTTAGAAGATCTGGACACTATTCTATTACTTGAATTAAAAGCTCAAATCTTCAAAATAGCATTTATTGCTCATTAACTCCTCTAGTTGAATCTCACCTCTTAGTATTTATTTATTTCCAATTATTTGTAAAAAGAGTGAGTGAATATCTCATTGAATACTACATTTATTGTACTTAAGGGTGATTCAACTTTGATCCATTGAGTGATTGAGTGATACTCTTCAAAGAAGAGCTCAAGAGTGATTAGAAGAATACAAGGGTTGTTTTTGTAGGATCATCGTGAGGCTGTAAAAGGTTTTGAATGCACCCGTGAAGCCTTATAACTTAGTCAAAATTTTCAAGGAGAGTCTTGAGGAGTGGACGTAGGTTTGAAAGAAGTCAAAACACTATAAATCTTGGTATTATGTTCAATTTTTCTCTCCATAACCTCTTTAATTTCTTTATTGCTTTATTTCTTGATATTCTTGCTATATTTATTTAAGAAATTAAAAGGTTTTGAAAAAAGCTTTCATAATAGTTAATATTGTTTTAAAACCTAATTCACCCCCTCTTGGGTTACCTAGAACTAACAATTGGTATCAGAGCATAGGCTCTTATTTTTTACTTAACTGTTTAAGATTTTCCATAGCAACCACTAGTATTGGAGCTATTCAATCTGAAGGTCAGTCCACCAACAGACCCCATTTGTTTAAAGGAATAAATTATAATTATTGGAAGACTAAAATGAGAATCTATATTCAAGCCATAGACTATGACCTATGAAGGATAATCATGAATGGACCTAAAATACCTACTAAGATTGTTAAAGGAGCTATTGTTCTTAAACCTAGAAATGAATGGATTAAAAATGACATAAGGGAGATTAAACAAAATGCTAAGACTATGAATCTCTTATACTGCTCTCTTGACCCCCAATGAGTTCAATAGGATCTTCACATGTGACACTGTCAAGGAGATTTGGGATAGACTTGAGGTTACCCATGAGGGAACCAACCAAGTTAAAGAATCTAAGATAAGCATGCTAGTTTATAATTATGAATTGTTTAAAATGAAGTATGATGAAACAATCTCTGAGATGTTTACTAGATTCACCGATATTATAAATGGATTAAAGTCTCTTGGGAATATCTATTCTAATGCAGATATGGTAAGAAAGATTCTTAGGTGCGTGCCTAAAAGTTGGGAAGCTAAAGTCACTACCATTCAGGAAGCTAAGGACCTCAATACACTTAGTTTGAAAGAGCTTCTTCGATCATTCGTGACTCATGATATGAACATCAAGGTGGATGATGAAAATGACAACAAAAAGAAGAAGGGCATTGCCTTCAAGTCCTCCACTCTTGATGAGGAATCTGATGAAGAATTCACTAGTGATGAAAATGAAGATATAGCCATTATTACAAGAAAGTTCAAAAGGTTTCTTAGACATAAGAAACAAGGAGGAGGAAGATTGTTCAAGAAAGATGGGCACAAAGGAGAACTCAACAAGTTCAAGTGAGAGTCTAGCAAATTCAAGAACGATCACAAGAAAGATGAGATCATATTCTATGAATGCAAGAAGCTTAGACATTGAAAGTCGAGTGTCCCCAACTCAAAAAGTACTTCAAGAATGTTATGCTAGCTGCATGGGGCGAGAGTGATGATAGTAGCTCCGAGGATGAAAAAAAAGAAAATTAAGTTACTAATCTTTGCCTCATGGCCAAAGAAGATGATAAGGTAACTAATGTACCATTTTTCTTAGATGAACTTTAAATTGCATTTGAAGATTTACATGATGAATTGAGAAAAAATGGGTGCTAAGAATTTCATTCTTAAAAAGTTCTTTCCTCATCCTGTTTCATTGAAACTTCAAAAGAAGAAAAATTTTTATTGTCAAAATAGATTTTATCTTTAAATGATGAAAACCAAGTTTTAAAAGAAAAGGTTGAAGACCTTACAAAAATTGTTTATCAGTTTACACTTGGAAAAGAAAACTTGGACAAACTTCTTGGTATGCAAAAATGTGTTTTTGATAAGGCTGGGATTGGATATCAACTTAAGAAGAAATAAAATTTCTTGAGCAATATTGTTGTCAAACCATCCTCGAATCACTCCAATGTAACTTGCTTTCATTGTTATGAACATGGACACACTGTCACATACTGTCCACATAGAAAATCTCTTAATTTACCTGTAAAAATAGTTTGGGTTCCAAAGGGAACACACCCACATGGAATTAATACCAAAGGACCCAAAAAAATTTAGGTACCAAAAATCAAAACTTGATTGCATTTGCAAGTGTGTATCAATTCCTCATTTAAGGAGGAAATGTGGTATCTTGATAGTGCCTGCTCAAGACACATGAGAAGTGACAAATCAATGTTTGCATCCCTCAAGCCTAAAGATGGTGGATTTGTGATGTTTAGTGACAATAACAAGGGCAAAATCATAGGAATTGGCTGTATTGGTAAAATTTCTTTTCCTTCTATTAAAAATGTTTTGCTTGTTGATGGTTTGAAGCGTAACCTTCTTAGCATAATCCAACTTTGTGACAAAAGCCACAAGGTTGTCTTTGATCCTGCTAAGTGTGTTATTGAAGACTCAATTGACAACAAAGTTATTTTTTATGGTCATAGACATGAAAATATTTAAACTTTTAATCTAAATGTCCTTTTTAAAAATGATATTAAGTGCTTAGCTTCCTTAAGTGACAATAGTTGGCTGTGATATAGAAGACTTGGACATGCACAACACGTCAGGATCTGCAGTTTCTAGAATTATTCTATTTTGAATATGCTTAATAGTTTCTTGGTGCATATAATGAACGTCTTGTATATGTTTTGGATCATTGAAGTATAAGTGGAGCAAATTTCTATTTAAACATAGGACATTGTTGTTAGCCCAGTCCCTAATGCTCTATGGTACATTATGAAAACATGTATATTTTGGTATGTAGACCTCCGGTGGCTCTTGCCATTCTTGGTTGGCTGCGTACTCCAAGTTTCGTAGTTGTGTAGCATATATAAATGGCTGTTGAGATTTTACTCTAAATAAGAAGTCAGATTTTGAAGTAGATTCAGCCAAGATGTTAGTCCAGATGGTGTCCCTATTCTTTTTTGGACTGCGTCTGGATGCCTTGAGGACTCCATTGTCAATGAAGTTTTCTCTCTTTGTGATGTAGTCGGCTACGTGGGCGTCTAAACGTGGTACTTGAATGTTTGGATGGAAAGTGAGACCCACCACATATGGGTCTTGGATATCGTAGTGTGTAGGAGTAGTGATGTTGAACTTCTTCTCTATTTGTAGAAGTATGTGGAGATGAGGCTCATTGTCTTGGTGGAGTTCTGTAGCAACTCTTATGTAGGTAGGGTTGTATGGTTGGAAGATGGACCAGATGTGGTCTCGTACAAATGGTGCAATTAAATTGCACTGAAGATAGGTTAGGAAGAGTAATTTTTCTTGAACTCTGAAAAAATGTAGAGGTCTGGCCATATTTGTAATAGTGAAGGAAATAGTGGTTTTCAAGCTTTACCGTATACACTATAAGTGAGAAGAATGAGATGAGAGAAGAGATACTTATAAAAAGTCCTAAAATGGTACAGTTGTCTTTAGAGGCAAAACAATATAATATTACTTGTTTTGCCCCTCGCGAGCCGTCAGGCTCGCGATAGGTCCCACCTCCACGTATGTGACGTCATAAAGTAGGCGACTTGTTTGTCTTGTAGTACAGCTGGCACTGACATAATTATTAAAAAAATAGTAAAAAGTACACTCCCAGCTATAAAAATTGAATCTTTTTTTCACATTTATTTTGAATTTAAAAATAGAATCCGAGGTAACAGGGATATTATATCCCGCCATATAAATATATTAAATGATAAATTTAATAATTATAAAAAATAAATATAATAAAATTAGAATATTCACCTGGAGGGTACAATAATTATATCCGCCACCTGGAAGAAAAAACTTTCAACGGAAGTTTCATATTATAAATAGTAAAAGAATTTGGAGCATTGAAATTATTCTCCTCGAAGAGGAATAATTCCTATTTAAGCATCTTTTCGTTTTTCAAGTGGTGTTTCTGATATAGATGGCATCCAATGTTATATATTCCCAACTATACAACCACGTGATTTTGCAGTTAAAATAAAAGAAATATATTGCTTTAATAAAGAAAATATTATAGATGTGACCTAAATTTAAAAAATAATTTTCAATTGACGTGACCCCCTAATAGTAGAATTTGATTACTATAAATTGAGTATAGTAGATTGTCATTGTCCGCCCACAATGGATTCTCTATTGGAGAGATTTTCCTACATCTGCCTACTGATTTTCGTTGTGAAATAAAAAAAAAATTTTCATGATTATGTGGAGTCTTCCCACGACTACTAATTTTTTCGAAAGGAGGAAATGTTAGGAGACATTGTTCGAGCTGCTTCAAGAGGAATGTACACGTGGTCACTAAAGTACGATGCCCACTATCTTGGAGTCTTCTTTCGTCGCCTGTTGGAGAGAGGAGACTGTGAGCGCGTGGTGCTAAAAGGGAAGCTGCCCCATAAGGTAATGGAGGACATTGCATGGAGTGCAGACAATGCTCCTCGTGATTATGGAGGGTACTATATAGACTCATTACTTGATTGCATGGAGGTCGTTAGAGATTCTATGCGTCGAGGAGTGCTCTCAGCCTATGACACAGTCATTCTCCCAGAAGAATGCATTGTTCAGTTCACCACGGAACCCATCTCTGTTAATGATGTCGTGGTTGGTCCACATGGGATATTTGGGGTCCCACAGAAAGAACCTAATGTATCAATGATTAAGTAAATGCAATGAATTTCCCTTCCTTTTCATCTTAGTCTATTATTTTACTCTACCGTCGTATGATAACGTTAAAACCCTATGGGTTGGTTAGAGTAAACATCAATCACATTTAATAGCTTAAATGCTATGAAAAAAGTAATAAAATTTAACATATTATTTATTCATCGCAGAGTTTTATCCCTCGGAGGGTTTAATAGGGTTCACATTCCCCATGAATAGATATTTAATAATAAATTAAATAATTTAAAAAATAAAAAAAATAAAAAGTATATTGCCGTATAATCGTTTACATCCTACGAGTAAATTAGTTGATCGTGTCGCAGAGCGATCAACATTCGGCGCAACCGAGGGAACTTACGCGCTGCGGGTAGGTTTTATCCCCCGAAGGGTTTAACAGAATTCATATCCACCTTGAATAGATATTTAATAATAAATTAAATATTTATAAAATAAAATAAAAATTAAATAATTGCATAACTTTATTTATGAATGTGAAATTTAATAATAAATTAACTAATTAAATATTTTGTATTAGGATTCCCAATTGAGCTTCATGGATTCTCGGGGAACGATTCATGATAAAACACAAAGGACAAACTAACACTATTCCCCATGTGAAGACGTATTTTAATTTTCCACATGAACTTGATTTCAAAATTTTAAAAAAATAAATTGGTGATTGGTTTACCTCAAATTAAATTTAAAAAAGACAAAATTTGTACTACATATCAACAAGGCAAACAAGTAAGAAGTTCTTTTTAATCCAAAAATATAATTTCTACTTCTAGGCCCTTACAACTATTGCATATGGACTTATTTAGTCCAACAAGGATTCTTAGCCTTGGAGGCAAGAGATATGCTTTTGTTGTTATTCATAATTTCTCTAGATATACTTGGATGCTATTCTTAGCTCATAAGGATGAAGCATTTTCCTCTTTTGTGAAACGGTCTCGGAGAATTCAAAATTAAAAAAGTTTTCAAATTTCAAGTATCAAAAGTGATCATGGTAGAGAATTTAAAAATAAAAATTTTGAAAAGTTCTATGATGACAGTGGTATCGAACATTTCTCTTCTCCTAGAACCCCTCTACAAAATGGTGTTGTTGAGAGGAAGAATAGGACTTTAAAAGAAATTAATAGAACCATGCTCTGTGAAAACAATCTATCAATATACTTTTGGGCCGAGGCTGTAAGCACATCTTGTTTTATTATGAACAGAGCCATGATTCGAGCTTCTCTCAAGAAAATCCCATATGAGCTATGAAATGGAAGAAAACCTAACATTACTTATCTTCGTACCTTTGGGTGCAAATGTTTTATTTTGAATAACAATAAAGAAATTTTGGGCAAGTTCAATGCAAAATCTGATGAAAGTATTTTCTTAGGATACTCTATATTTAGTAAAGCTTATAAAGTTTTCAACAAAAGGACCCTAGTTGTTGAAGAGTCTATACATGTTTTTTATGAAGCTAACCTCGGTTCTTCCAAGAAATTTTGTGATGACAACTTGGTTGACATACAAAAGGGTGTTGAGGACATTTTTATCAAGGACAAAAAAAACTGAATCATAAGGAAGCAACAAATGAGCAACAAAATGAAGTTCAACAGGCTGTTGGCACTTCTAATCTTCAAAATCCAGATTTGCCTAAAGAAAGGAGGTACGCTCAAAGTCATCCAAAAGACTTGATCATTGGTAACCCATCTTAAGGTATCAAAACTAGATTCTGTCTACATAATATTTGTGGTAACTTAGCATTCCTTTCTCGGACTAAACCAATTTGAAATAAATAAAGTTTCGACTTTAATCCCAAAACCTAAGGAACACTCCATCATTGGTACAAAATGGATTTTTAAAAATAAAATTGATGAGAATTGAGTAAGTCTTTAGAACAAAGCTCAATTGATAGCCCAAGGTTACAATCAAGATAAAGGCATCAATTTTGATGAGACTTTTGCTCTTGTTGTAACAGACCTTTCACATAGCAACGATATTTTCTATTTTTGGCAAAAACCCTCACGATGTTGTTCTGCCCAGGGGGTCACCCATCCTTGCATTGCTCCAGGATAGGCACGCCTAACTGTGGAGTTTTACTAGGGTTTTTACCACCTGAAAAAAGGCCTCGTTGAATGTAAGGGTCTAAATTTTTTCCTTTATAGCCTAGGAACTCTCTCTTCCTTTTTGATATGGGATACCAGGATATCACAATCCACCCCCTTAGGGCAGCACGTCTCCGTGTAGTAGCCTGCCAGCTCCGGTAGCCTGCCAGTCATTTATCGACCGGCCCACTCAGTAACCCGCCCATGTGTCACGCGAGACGGCAAAGGCCCACACTCGAAGGTGAGGAGAGTCAGCTCTGATACCATTTGTAACACCCCGACCCTTCACATGGCAACAATATTGTTGGCTTTGGACAAAAGCCCTCACGATTTCATTCTTACCAGGGGGTCACCCATCCTTACATTTCTCCAGCATAAGCACGTTAAACTGCGGAATTTTTTTAGGGTCTCTACCACGTGGGAAAAGGTCTCGTTGAATATATGGGTCTAAGGCTTTTCCTTTATAGCTCAGGAACTCTCTCTCTCTCTCTCTCTCTCTCTCTCTCTCTCTCTTTCCAATGTAGGACACCAAGATATCAAATCTGTGGCTAGGCTTGAAGCCATTAGGATGTTGCTTGCTTTTACATGTTTTAAAAACTTCTAATTCTATCAAATGGATGTCAAAAGTGCATTTTTAAATGTCTTTATCTCAGAGGAAGTTTTTGTGAAACACCGTCCTGACTTTGAAAATTCTAAATTTCCAAATCATATTTGCAAACTTCCCAAAGCTCTTTATGGTTTAAAACAAGCACCAAGAGCTTGTATGAAAGGCTTAGCAAATTCTTGATTGAAAATGAGTTTTCAAGAGAAAAAATTGATACCACCATTTTTATCAAGTCTCAAGAAAAAGATATGCAAGTTGTCCAAATATATGTAGATGACATTATCTTAGCTCAACTAATGAATCTCTTTGCAAGGACTTTGCTAAATGTATGCAGAGAGAATTTGAGATGAGTATGATGGAAGAGCTCAATTACTTCCTTGAACATCAAATCAAACAAACACATGATGAAATTTTCACCAACCAATCCAAGTACACAAGAGATTTGTTGAAGAGGTTTGATATGTAAAAAATAACCTATGAAAACTCCAATGTGCCCTTCAACAAAGCTTGACAAGGATGAAAATGATAAGGCAATAGAGAAAAATCGATATAGAGGTATGATTGGATCCCTACTTTACCTTACTGCTAGTTGACCACATATTATGTTTTTTTCTGGTAGTTAAGTTGCGGAAGGGGGATGGGAACCCCAAGGTTCGAACCCTAGGGGCATGTGGGGCATTGAGCTGCTCGGGCCAATGAGCTGCGCCACCACATTTCAGATATCATGTTTAGTGTATGCATATATGCTAGATTTCAACCTAATTCTAAAGAATCGCATATGACTGCTGTTAATTGCATCTTTAGATATCTATTAGGCACACAAAACCTTGGATTATTCTATCATAGAGGAATAGCCTTTGAGTTATTTGGTTATTCTGATGCAGACATTGCCAGTTGTAAAATTGATAGGAAGAGTACAAGTGGATCATGTCAATTTCTAGGACACTTTTCAATATCATGGTTTAGCAAGAAACAGAACTCAGTAGCCTTATCTACAGTTGAGGATGAGTACATTGCAGCAGGTAATTGTTGTGCATAGGTTCTTTGGATGAAACAACAACTAGAAAACTATGGTATAAGTTTAGATCATATTCCCATTAAATGTGATAACACTAGTGCCATAAACATGTCTAAGAACCCAATACAACACTCAAGAACAAAACATATTGAGTTAAGGCATCACTTTATTAGATATCATGTTCAAAAAGGCAACATAGAACTTGAATTTGTATGCACCAACTACCAACTTGCTGATATTTTCACCAAACCTTTAAATAAAGAAAGATTATGTTATATCATAAGAGAACTTGGTATGCTATGTATTCTAAATTGATGCTTAAACTGCAATACTAACCGTGCCTGTTCAATGCATTTTAATTTTTTTCATGCTTTATTTTGATATGTGAAAAGTGTCGACTTAATGAAAAAAATGGTCAACACATGTGTGAAAGAGCAAACTCACAACTATATAGTGTCGACACATTTTGTTAAAAGTGTCGACCCAAGCTATATAGTGTCGCCTTGATTCGTTTATTTTGTTCTCGGTAAAATTTGGATTGATTTGTTCAAAAAGAATATCGACTCAAGGAGCCGAAAGTGTCAACACCCTAGTAAAAAGTGTCGACACAATTTCTATTTTTGGGCACCCTCATTGTCGCGTGAAAAGTGTTGACTCAATTTCATTTAAGGTCGACACAATTCATAGTGTATATATATATACGTATATATATATACTAAATCAATTTCAAGCAACTTTGCATGGTTTACAAGGCGTAAGAATTAAATACCAAATCAATGCATCAAAAGTGTAAACGGTGAACCCTGTGGCAGGGGAACATGCGACTGAAGAGAAGTAAGTGAAGAGATAACCCAAGAATGAGGGTTTAAACACCCATCAAGATAGCATTGAAGTCAAACTTCCAAGCATTTGGACCTTGAGTCATACGCACAAACCTTAGCCAAGGGAAGAGAGATAAGACAAGGCACAAAGCCAATATTATATATGTTTTTTTATATATAATTTTTTTAGAATGGAGGAGGCAAAGACAATCCTTCAGAAGATGGTATCACCTAGAGGAGATAAGAAAAATCTCATAGGCCATCATAGACACGATGATTGAGAGAATGACATGGGAGAAAGTGTCACGCCCCAAAATCCAGGGTCACGTGAAAATCCACAAAATACTAGTTTTATAAAAATAGGTCTTCATACAATCAAATCCACCTATTGAAACCAAAGAATACCCAATATGCAGCTCTCATAAATAGAAATCATCCAATTCTAACATGCATAAATTGTTGGAACGCGGAAGAAAAATTTAGAACCGGCACCATGACCGTAAAAGACGACGCATGCGTTTTTCATGAAAAACCATATCCATGAACAAATATATTAAGATTAAATATACCTTCAAAAAACTTGTACAAGTTTCTTTGATCCAGAACAACGATCCGAGACGACCCAATGATCTTCTCACGTATATCCCGACACACACGACGATCCGGGCGAGTGGGCACCGATCCGGATCTTCGTGTTTATCTCTTTCTTGGTTTCTATCTCACATCTTTTTCTCGAAGCAAAAGGAATACACCATAAGACTAAGGAGGAGATATATGTATCTCCTTCCTAAAACTAAGGAGGAGATATATATTTTCCATAAAACATCCCCTTAACCCCTATTAGGGCCGGCCACCTAGGGAGTGATCCCTAGGTGTGCCAAATTTTAATACCGCCCTCCATTATTTAATTTAATCCCCGAATGTTCTCAGCGGCAAAATTGACATTCAAATTAAATTAAATAATTACCGAAACTAATAAGAAAATATCCGTGCGTATAATGGGTTACGTGAGGGATCATGAGGAAGTATAGGACTCGGGCTAACCGAACGAGAAAATCGAATATCTCTAACTCTGTCCCCGAGTTAGGTCCTTTCTAGCACGAACCAGAACTTATTCTACTAAAGGTCATAACTGAATTTCCGACCCTAACTCAAATTATGTCTTGAGTTTCCAATTATCAAATGCACTGAATTTTTCGCACGTTTAAGACATGGATTCCCGGTAAATAAATTAGGTTACTAACAACCCGATTTAAATATTCTCTTCTCCTCGCAACCACACCGCTTAACTTTTTGATATGTCGGATCCAAAGATCCACTGTACATATTTAGCATAATCAAACCTATAAGCAAAGCACACGGGGGGAACTCCTCAACCTAAGTCAGACGTGATTTTTGTTAGCTGATTATTGATCATCAGACAAATAACGCCAGTACCCAACTCATCGGTATTGTTGATCTCATGGAGAAAATCTCAACTATTGATGACTCAAAGTACTGTACACTATCTGAACACAATCAATCAATCACTTCGGGATTAAGAGTTCGTGCAATACATGATAATACGGGATATGGATCAATTCATATAGTCAGTATAGAATTGATCATCCTATTGACTCCGCTCAATACACTTCAAGTGTACTAACACATCGAGCTCGAACATTGAATTCTCAAAACCTGAATTCGACCCATTCGACCTAGCCAAGACCAACTACTATAACGATGTACTATAATCGTACCAATGGAATGTCCGGGTCCATTGCGACTGTGAGCCTACCTGTATAATCTGTCAGAGCCTATGACCCGATCTTCCGTGCAGTATGCACCGAGTCAAATACTGAACAGAATATACGGACTATGTATTCATTCATCACAAATATAAATACAAAATCACGAATGCAAAAACATCTCAAATGCTTCTCATTAATATGCCAGGGATCAAGAATAAAAAACCTAAAAAGCATAGCTTTTCAGTATACATTCCTAATAATCTCTCACTTATACTTAAAGCCATGCAGGAACACACTTGACACCTAACCCTTCTACATGGTTATCAAAGACTTTATGAGATAACGCCTTAGTAAAAGGATCCACTAGGTTATCCGCAGATGCTACCTTGGAAACTACCACGTCTCAACGTTGCACGTTCTCTCGGACGAGATGATACTTCCTCTCAATGTTATTTTTCCTTTTGTGGACTCTTGGTTCCTTCGAGTTAGCAATTGCACCATTGTTATCACAATAAAGTACAATAGGTGATTGCA
>JAOTRH010132394.1:0-45939 GCA_034768845.1 Heliamphora exappendiculata | reverse complement strand
TATATCTCTCTCTCTCTCTCTCTCTCTCTCTCTCTCTCACACACACACACGCACGCACGCACACTCAGACCGATACTTTAAACAGCAGTAAAAACATTCAATCTAATTGAAATCAAACGATAGAGAGAGAGAGAGAGAGAGAGATTGAGATTGAGATTGATAGAGACTTCGATTGATTGATCTAATCGCAAGAGAAGACCTGAGGGGGCAAACGCCAGGCCTCGGAGATCGAGAAGCACATGTCATCTAGAGCCTCGCTGCGGCACCACCGGCACTTGTTGGATTTCGGCAAGCACTTCGACTTTGATGCCAACTCGTTGCAGTCCACGACCTGATTTCTCCTCCGAGTGCCAAGCAAACTCCGATCCGAACCACCACCGGCCGAGATCGACCGGTCAATGTTGCGGAGGCCGGCGATTCCCGGCGATGATTCGCAAAGACACGCAAGAAGGATCAGAATAACAAAGACGCAGAGCGAGATTCTAAAAACTGTAGTTGCCATGGCAGTTCAAGGCTGAACGACATCCGAGGGGTAGTAAATACGGGGCTAATTTCATTTTTGTCCCTGAAAGTTTCATTAGTTTTTTAGTTTTATTCATGTGATCCTTTAAGTCCTTATTTGATTTAAAGACTATTTTAATAGAATAATTAATATAGTTATAATATATTATTAGTACTTAAAATATTAGTGATTGAATTATTAGTATAGTATTTTTTATACTAAATAATGTTTAATTAATAATAAGATAATTTACCGATAAATAATGTAATTTTAGTGAGATTAAATTTTTTTTATATAAAAAAATGATCAAAATAATTTTAAAAATAATCAATCCACCCCATAGGTTTAGTATAATTTCCCATAAGAGCATCTCCATCAATGGCTAGCTAAATTAACTTGTCAAAATGCCAAAAGCTTAATTTAGCTAGCCATTTCTTAGGTAACACTTTAATTACACTAGCTAAATTAGCCATCTTTGTTAAAATATAATTTTTTAAACAATAGCCAACAGTTGGTTTTTGCAACCAAAACAGCAGACAAGAAAAGCAGCAGCCAAACAATAGCCACGAGCTGCACTCCATACCATCCAGCAAAACCAAGCAAAGCAGCAGCCCGGCATGGCACTTCAATCAGCATAACAGTAGGTTTTTGCAACCAAAACAGCATAAAAAAAACATACATAAAGGGAATGGAAGATAGCAAATACATGCATGCAACAAAGACCCAAAACAGCAGCAAAAACACATCTACATACTTCCTAGCAAATAAAATGGATCTCCATGGAACCTTCAATACATGTTGATCAAGCTTCTGTCACAAAAGGAACCTGATGACTCCGCACTTATTTTCTGTAATGCACTTCTTGAGGCAAGCTTAGGTCACAATTGTTGATTCTTATTCTGGAAGAAAGCAATTTACTAGTATTGACACCAACCCATGATAGTTTCAGTCTCGACATAGATATATATACGTATATACAATTGTTAACTAACTTATAATTTAAACTCTATGTAATTCTAATTCTAAACTCTTTGAAAGCAAAAACTATGTCATGCATGTATCACTTATCAACATTGTACAAGCCTACTTGAAGCATTGTGTTCATTACAGCAAAGTGTATCCGCATTGTGTTCATTACAGCAAAGTATAGCCAAATATAGCCAAGCAATACAGCAAAATATAGCCAAGCATTGTGTTGATTGCAATCTTGAAGCATTCTAAGAAAACAACTCAACTAACTCCACATTCCACTCCAAAAAAACACAAATTCATAAGCCCAAAAATTCATATTCAAAAATCAAAATGAGGTAGCTGAACAAAAAACTATTATAGATTGGTACTACCATCTACATATAATCTACCATTGTTGCTACTAAACCCTTCTTCTGTTGTCAAGTATTTCTATTTGTTAGTGATTATAGAATTCTTGTTGCACTGTTGACAAGTTACTCGCATCCATCATTACAATTCTCTCATCCTCTTTGAATTGTTCTATCTCAAGAATTTTCTTTTTAATACAAATTTTCTCTTACTATTGAGCACCGGTTTACATTATCGTATCACCCGAGGAAAGCTAACATCGTAGCAGATGCCCTCAGCCGGAAGTCTAATGCTTTAGTGGCCAATCTAGCAACGAGGAAATGGAAGATTATTGATGCCTTAACTTTGTCAAGGATCTCAATTTTCTTCTCAATCGGTTTCTTTTTCCCTTTTTTTATCTCATCTAGCACCCTTTAAGAATAGTCGAGTTTGTATCTTTCATGGTCTTTTATTTATTCAACTGCTCCTTTTCATTTTTTCTACCTAATGGCCATTCCAAGTCCACAAAAATATGATTTGTGACATTTTCTTCTCCTAAATTTATTGAGTTTGGAGTAGAAAGAGAAGAGGTTATCTCTGTTGTACATCTTTTTGATTGATGTTTCTTCTCGAACTCCAAGAACCATTTTGGTTAATTTTTCAATAAAATTCAACAGTGTTCAAATTGGAATGCGCCTTTCTTCAATTCCTTGTACATAGTTTTGGCCATAGAAATCTGAAAAATAATAAAATACATAATGTTTAACACCTCCCAAAAATTTCATAATTGCATTAATCTAAATTCTAATATAATAAGTACCTTGTGATCCTCATTCACACCACTTTGATGCAATGATTCAATCTTGGCATAACAACTACAAAACTTATTCATGGCAAGTTGAATAGTTAACCACCGATTAATTAAAGAATTCTCATTACTGTTAGACTCAAAGTTCTTGCGCGCATAAAAGAACTCCCCTATCCTTTTCCAAAGGGTAGCTTTTTTGTCATTACCTTGAATTGCATCTATGCTAATATTTAACCAAGTCGATATAAGGAGTTTGTCCTCCTCTATAGTGAAATTGCCACCGCGTTGTTGTTTCTTAGTATTGGATCCTATTTCAGTAGTCATTTGAGTTTGTTGGGTAAAGACTTGAGTATTTAGATTAAAACATTAAGATTTTATCATCACATTTTCCTCATTAGAGTATGATTGTAACAAATTAGTAAAGAATCCATGATTCATCCCTAAAACAATTTGCATATTTAATAGATAAGAATGACATGTCTTAAATATTGTAATAGAACTTAAACTACTTATTATCTTGAATTATGAACGAAATTAAGTACCAAAATGGAAGATAGCAAATACATGCATGCAATAAAGACCCAAAATAGCAGCAAAAAGACACCAATGCCGAGCCATATAAAGACCCAAAATTTAAGCCAGAGAATGATGTTTTTGATTCCTATGTCAGCCCCCAAGTCAACATTACAAACAGCTTGACGAGTTCAAATCCAAGTGCAGTGCAATCAATATCACCAACTCTAGTTTCTAATGCCAACTTTCATTTCCTCCATAGGGTGACTCTGTGGCAAACTGCCTAAAATATAACCATGACCAACAGCAAAATAATATAAATAACAAGAATAAGACAATCCACAAATCAGGTGATATTTATAGGATTAATAAATAAATAAAAAGGCAGCATCGATCCCACAATTAAGAAACACTCACCTTTATAATCTTCAAGGTTAAAGATAGCAGCAAACTCATCATTTTGAGCAAAAAAACACCAATGCAGTGTTCAATGGCAACAGGGGCAGATTCAGTGTAGGACCAGGGGGTCACGTGCCCCACCTAGAATTTGAGTTTTTTTTATTATACTAATAAAAAAAATTATATATTTTGTATATGACATTTGTGATCCCTTTGGAATTGAGAAGTAAAAATTGTAATCTAACCTAATTCACGCCGCGCGAGAGACTTAGAGCAGTGAAAAAGTTTGTGAAAGTATTGAGAGGCGTCAATGCTGACAAGGTGATGAAACCGACGTGGCGAGGCGACAATGCCAATCAGACAATTGATGGAGACAGACACCGACAGAGACATATCCCGACACCAACGCCGACATAGACAGACAAATACGCTAACGACGGCGGTTAGCCCTCTATGCCTCTCACAGTTACTCTTTCTTCTAATTTCTATAAATCTGAAAAATTGTGGATACTTTTTGTTTTTGTTTTCTCAACTTGTTTTCATATCCAATCTCGTATAACTTCTCAAATTCGAATGGTTTTGTATACCGATGATGCAAATCCAGTAGGTTTGTTTTTTTTTGCAAGAATTTTTAGTATTGCTCGAAAACCCCTTATTTTCATGATTAATTGGCTACTGAAGTATTATTTTGGCTTAGTTATTTTTTTCAATTATGATCTAATACTATTTTAAGGAACCACATCTACTTCTTTTATTGATGAATTTATTTATATTTATATTTATATTTTTTTTATCAACAAGAATTTTTAGTATTGCCCTTTTGGTTCTTAAGTGTTGATCTATAAATTAGGCTATTTCTTTTGTTTATTTTTTATTTTTTATTTTATAAATATTTATAAAAAAATATTTTAAAAGAAAATTACAGTTAAAAATAAAAAGTTTTGAAAGAAGAAATGATAATTCTCAATTCTTAAAGCAAAGTCGGGTAAAAATCAACATAGCATATCTTCCCGTAGACTCACGATTACAGCCTCGAATTAATATTTATGCTTTTGTGCCCCCTCCGAACTAAATTTCTAATTCCGCCACTGAATGGCAAGATATCTTTCAATGCTGAATACAATGTTCAATGGCAAATGAAACAAATGAAAGGGGAACGAAATGTGTTCCAAAGAAACATATGCCACAATACAAAAGCGTTAAAAATGATGGTGGAACCTCAAGGAAAATGAGGAAGCATCTAATTCTGGAGATGAAGGATGCTCCCTTCTAGCCCCCAAATCCAATTCCCCACTCAATAATTTTATCAAACAGGTGGTGAACATGTTTTGAACAATCAAAAGAACATGTTATTCATTGTTTTTCAAAAGAACCTGGACATGCTTTGAACAATCACAATTTGGAAGAGGAAGATAAATGAGCAGATAACTACATACTCATACATATTGCTCTCATACATATTTATTGTTTTTTATAAAAAAAAATCATAAAAAAGGAAGAGACAGGAGCAGAATCTAGATTATTGAACAGAAGAGATACACACACACAGAGGGAAATTGGTTGAAGCAGAGATCAGTGAGAGAGATGGGGGGTACTAGGTCACGGCGGTGGTGGTCGACAGGGCCCTACCTCCTCTGTTGGTGGCCTTTCAGCATGACAGACTTCTCACTTCTCCAAACAGAAATGAGAGAGAGTCTCAGAGAGAGAGAGAGAGAAAGAGAACTGGCGAGAGGGCATCCAACAGTGGCGTGAAGAATGGCGCGAAGAATGGCGTGAAATTAGCAAGCGAGTGAACAGTGCTTTAATAGAATTGATGAGGTGTTGTAGCAAATATTGTTAGAAATATTAAATTTAATTGATTATTATTTTAAATTGATTTTTAAATTTAATTAGCAGTTTAATTAACCATTTAATTGGTAATTGAATTTTAGAAATTAATACCATTCATTTGGTAATTGATTTTCTTATTCATTTTTTTGGTAATCTTCCATAAGAAAAATTCTATGTAAGACCTTTTCTAATATTTTGCAAAGATATGAGGTATGGTGAAGAGATGAAATACAAAAATACAATTCTAAAATTACGATGTGTGGGAGAGAGAAAGACAAATGAGGAACTTTCGAGTAGCCGATTTTTGGAGGTGTTCCAACGTTTGAATCAACCGTTTTATCCTAGAAGAGTGACACCGGTGGAGAAAATTACAACACTCTTGGTAGGCGGTGAATCATTTTTAAGAAAATTGCATTTGCAGAACTCGGTTTGTGTATTTTTTTTCATATTATTTTTTGTAGTTTTGTTTTCTGTAAATTTAGTTTATTATAATCGTTGAAAGTGAACAAACATGTATTTTCTAGACCACCGAGCATATATTGTGTAATATTTTCCAACAATCTTAAAAATGATTCAATTCTTAATCATGCTCGGTTCGGGTCTTGTACATATATGATTAGGAAATACATGCAGAAAACGTATAAATACATGTTTATACTTTTAACATATTCTGTGAGTATATTCAGGTTTTATGGATTCAATATCTTCGTTACTGTATGGGAACAATTATCTTGTTTAGAATAATGTGTTCAGAATAATTCAAATCACAGTGATTTGCTTTTCGCCATCACCCAGTCGCCTGCTCAGAAATTTAATAATTCTGGATTATTTGTGTCGACACCTTTTCATTTGTGTCGACAATTTTGGTTGCTTTTATCGACACTTTCTTGTTGGTGTCGACCATTTGCCTTCTGTTGGTGTTGAGTTGAACTCTTGGTTCCTTTGTGTCGACACATTTCTCTGTTTGAATCTTTCGGTTGTTTTGTGTCGACACATTTCTCTGTTTATGTCAACACCTTTTTTCTGTTTGAATTTCTCGGTTCTTTTGTGTCGACATATGGGCTATTTGTATCGACACCTTCGCTGGTTGTGTTGACACCTTTCTTTATTTGTGTTAACACCTTTTCTGTTTGTGTTGACACTTTTTCTGTTGATGTCAACCCTTTTCTTCTTATGTCGACACCTTCGCTGTTTGATGCTTAATAGAGATTCGATCAGCTAAGGCCGTAGGCAGCCGTGCGCGATTGACCTTTCAAATGTTGAATGGTTTATCCTTCTGGTGCCCAGAAGCACTTGATCCCCACTAAGGGCACTGCCCTCAGATTCTCGCTTAGGGGCGCTGCCCCTAGGAACCCCGTTAGGGGTCACAGCCCCCTAAAACCCCCATTAGGGGGCGCGTCCCCTAGAACCCCGCTACATGATAGACTATATTTGGAGAAATTAAGTTTAGATTGTTAATCTATTCTTATTGTCGATATTGTAAAGATCTAATATATGAATTGATCTTATTTCAGAAAACATGTCGACTGAAAAACAAGTTGCTCCTGAAAAACAAGTTGCTCCTATACCTGGTGTTCCTACTGTTCCATTATCTCACGTGTACAAGCCAGAAACGTTTCAAGGAGAAGCTGACTTTAAGATATGGCAATAGAAAATGGTGTTCTACCTCACCACTCTAAATCTGGCCAGAAGCCTGAGTGAGGAAGCTCCAGTTGCCTGAGTGAGGAAGCTCCAGTTGCTAATGAGAAAGCAGATACTCAGAAATTAATGGTAGTTGATAATTGGAAGAATGCCAATTATCTGTGCAAAAATTATATTCTGAATGCTCTAGATGACTCATTGTATTCTGTATTCAATTAGGCAAAAATTGCTAAGGAACTATGGGAGTCCTTAGATCGAAAGTATAAAATTGAAGGTGCCGGGTCCAAGAAATTCATAGTGGGCCAGTTCCTTGATTATGTGATGAAGGACTCAAAACCTGTGACGGTTCAAGTTCAAGAGTTTCAGATTATAATCAATGAGATCAAAGCAGAAGGAATGTTACTGAGTGAAACATTCCTAGTGGTTGCAGTCATCTACAAGCTTCTTGAAACATGGAAGGAATGCAAGAACTATCTAATGTTCAAGAATAAGGAGATGACTCTGGAGGCTCTATTCTTCAAGTTTAATGTTGTTGGCTTTATGGGGGCCAGAATCTCCATTAAGGGACTCGCTGATACGTGGGGGTCCCCCTCCACGTGTCATCGGGACTGACCACCCATCCTGCCAGTGCGCCACGTGTGCACTGCGAAGCCCCTCAGGCCCACCCGCAGCACGTATAGACGTGGGGCTTTGCGCTGCCATGAGTATAAGGAAATAAAGTTCTGCCTTCACCACCACTTGCGGGTTTTGGTGAGATAGTCAGCGCTTGATCCTGACAATTGGTACCAGAGCAAGGTTACAGGTTCAAGTCTCCCCAGCGTAGTTTCTGGGGGGGATTGTTGTCTTTATGGGGGGCCAGAATCTCCCTTAAGGGACTCGCTGATACATGGGGGTCCCACTCCACGTGTCATCGGGACAGACCAACCATCCTGCCAGTGCGCCACATGTGCACTGCGAAGCCCCTCAGGCCCACCCGCAGCACGTATAGACGCGGGGCTTTGCGCTGCCATGAGTATAAGGAAATAAAGTTGCGCCTTCACCACCACCTGCGGGTTTTGGTGAGATGGTCAGCACTTGATTCTGAAAAATATTGAGGAAGAGAATCGAACAAGGAGCAAGAGTGTCAAGTTCAACTCCAACATGGCCAATGTGATGGAAGTTGGCAATTCTTTAGGAGCAAAGAAGAGTGTTCATGACAGGCATGCCAACACAAGGTTTGACAAAAAAAGAAAAAATGTCAAACTAGGACCAAGAGGTCATATTGCCAAAAAGTAAAAGGAGAAACTTCAAAAGAAATGCTTTAACTGTAACAAATTTGGGCATCGTGCTTCAGAGTGCAAGAAATCAAAGAATTCCCAAGCTCAAGCTCATATGGCAAAGGCAATCAAGGATGTCTTCAATATTAATCTCTCGGCCATGGTCTCTGAAGTGAACATAGTATGCTCAAATCCACAAGAATTGTGGATAGACACAGGAGTCACTCTCCACGTCTGTTGTGATAGCCGGATGTTTAACATCTTTGAGATGGGGGCCCATGGTTAGAAGCTGTATATGAGAATTTTAGCTACCTCAAATGTGTTGGGGCAAGAACAAGTAATCCTCAAGATGACATTCGAAAAAGAGCTAACACTGAATAATGTGCTCTATGTGCCAGATATTCGGAAGAATTTGATATCTGAGTCTCTATTGAGCAAGCACGAGTTCGGATGGTTTTTGAGGCAGATAAAGTTACTCTGTCTAAGACTGGGATGTATGTGGAGAAAGAATATGTGACCAATGATCTATTCAAAATGAATGTAATGACTGTCATTCTCACTGCTAATAAAATGAAATCTCCTGTTACTTATGTGCTTGAGTCTTCTATTTTGTGGCATGGTAGACTAAGTCATGTTAATTATGATTCTATGTGTAAATTAATTAACTTGGAGCACATACCTAGTATTGCTGTTGATAAAACTAACAAGTGTGAAACTTGTGTGGAGGCTAAGTTAACTAGGTCTTCATTTCACTCGGTTGAAAGAAGCACCAAATCACTGGGCTTAATTCACACTGATGTGTGTGATCTAAAATATGTTTAAACTCTCAATGCTAATAAGTACTTCATCACGTTTATTGATAATAGTACAAAGTATTGCTATATATACTTGCTAAAGAGTAAGGATGAAATTTTGGATAAATTCATTCTATACGAGAATGAAGTTGAAAACCAACTTAGTAAAAAGATTAAGGTGTTAAGAAGTGACCGAGGTGGTTAATATGAATCACCGTTTGGTGGATACTGTGCTGAGTACGGAATTATCTACAAAACTACTTCACCTTACTCACCTTAGCAGAATGGAACTGCTGAACGCAAAAATCGTACCTTAAAGGATATGATGAATGCTATGTTGGTGAGTTCTGAATTACCTCAGAACATGTGGGGTGAAGCGGTTCTAACCGCTAATCACATCCTGAATTTAGTACCTTGCAAGAAGAATGAAAAAATCCCTTATGAGGTGTTTAAGGGTAGGAGGCCTACCTATAATTACTTAAGAACATGGAGGTGTCTTGCGAATGTGGGCTATACCTTCTCCTAAGAAGGATAAGATAGGTTCAAAAATCGTTGATTGTATTTTCATCGGTTATGCTCAAAATAGAAGTGTTTATCGATTTCTTGTGTATGAATCTGTAATAATTGATATTCACAATAATACAGCCATGGAATCTAAAAATGTGTTGTTCTTTGAACACATATTTCCGTATAGATCCATTAAAGAGTCTAGTTCAGTAAAACGGACTTTGCATCCTGTTAATGATAGCAGTAAAGACCAAGAAGAAAAAGTTGAGATAGAACCAAGATGAAGCAAATGTGCTAAGAAATTAACCTCTTTTGGTCCGGATTTCATAACCTATTTGTTAGAAAAAGAGACTCGTATGTGCAAGGAAGCTGTGAACTGTCCTGAGGCTCCATTTTAAAAAGAAGCAATTAAAATCAAAATTAATTCCATACTGCAGAACCATACGTGAAAACTAATGGATTTGCCACATGATAGTAAGCCTTTGGGCTACAAATAGATTTTCAAGAGGAAGATGAAAGCAGATTGATCAATAGATAAGTACAAAGCTAGGCTTGTTATCAAATGATATAAACAAAATGAAGGTTTAGATTACTTTGATACTTATTCTCTTGTATCTAGGATAACCTCAATTTGTATGATAACCGCTATTGCGGCTTACGAAATCTAGTGATACATTAGATTGATGTAAAAATAGCTTTTCTAAATAGAGATTTGGATGAAAAAATCTACATGGAATAACCTGATAATTTTTCTGGGCCTAAAAGAAAAGTCAGTAGGCTAGTTAGATCGTTGTACGGTCTAAAGCAAGCTCCTAAACAATGGCATGAGAAGTTTGATAATGTAGTATCGTTTCATGGATTTTGAATCAACAAATGTGACAAATGTGTATATGTCAAAGACATTGATGAAGGTTATGTCATCCTGTCTTTACGTTGATGACATGCTCATTGTGAGAAGTAACAATAAGGTCATCCAGTCTACTAAAGATATGTTGAATTCAAAGTTTGACATGAAGAATATGGGTCTCGCTAATGTGATTCTGGGTGTCTAGATCACCAGAACATTGGATGGCCTTACATTGTCTCAAACTCATTATGTTGACAAGATTTTAAGGAAATTCAACAATTCTGACACTAAAGTCGCCAGAACCCCAATGGACCTGAGTATCGATTTATCCAAAAATGGGGGAAAAGTGTCTCCCAATTGAAATATTCTCAGGTCATCGAGAGTCTAATGTACTTGATGAGTTATATAAGGCCTGATATAGCTTATTCAGTAAGTAGACTGAGCCGATACACGAATAATCCAGGACGTGATCACTGATACTACGCTATTTGAGATATACTCGTAATCTGAGACTACACTACACCAAATATCTGGCAGTATTAGAAGGGTACTGTGAAGCAAACTGGATATTGGATACGAAAGACTCAAAGTCTACAAGTGGATATGTCTTTCTACTTTGTGGTGTAGTGGTATCTTGAAAATTTTTTAAACAGACGTGTATAGCACGTTCTACGATAGAATCAAAATTTATTGCTTTAGATAAAGTAACTGAAGAAGCTGAATGGCTACGGCAATTTCTAGAAGATGTTCTAAGATGGCCTAAACCTGTGCCAGCTATTTGTATTCATTGTGATAGTCAATCGGTGATAGGTAGGGCGTAAGTCTAGACATATACGTCATAGACATAATATCATTAGAAAATTACTCTTAAGTGGGGTTGCCACAATTGACTACGTCAAGTCAAATGGCAATATTGCGGATCTGCTGACCAAAGAGTTAACCAGATAGTTAGTTGAACGAGCATCGATGGGAATGAGATTAAAGCCTGTGACATAAAAAGGTATCATGAAGAAAAACCTAGCCTAACTGATTGGAGATTCCAAGATCTAGGTTTAATGAGACAACCTAATTGCATATACCTAGGACAACCACCGTGGAGTTTGAGAACTCTTACCTATTCTTATGATGCAGCAGTGATTTGGGAGGTTGAGCATTAGTTTTTAATGACTTTTTCTTGGTGATCCAAGTTGGTGTAGAGAAATACCATTGAACAAAAGTCACCTATGTGAGTATGAAGTGGGACCGCTTCTTTGAGAATTTGACAATGCGAAATTCTCGAGAAAATACTTGCAGAACTAGGAAGAGTGTTTTATGGCCAAAACAAACACAACCGTGAGAACAAAAACCTCGTTGTAAAAGTCGTTGTGTGAAGCCTATTATCTCGATTTACTACTAAGGTGACACAGTTCAAGGCGGTACCGCCCACTTGTTTGCCGGTAAATTCGATGGGTTCTCATAAGGAAAGGTTCAAGGCTAACCGCTACCTATCCTATGCAGGGACTTTTAGTTATTTATCTCTTTTGCACTCAACTTTGTAATCTAGATTTGTACTCCCGCTAATTTCATTCATGAGGGGGGATTGTTAGAAATATTGAATTTAATTGGCCATTATTCTTGAATTGATTTCTGAATTCAATTGGTAATTTAATTGGCCATTCAATTGGCAATTGAATTCTAGAAATTAATACCATTCATTTGGCAATTGATTTATTTATTCATTTCTTTTGTAACCCTCCGTGAGAGAAATTCTATATAAGACCTCCTCTAGTATTCTGTAGAGATATGAGGTATGGTGAAGAGAAATACAAGGATATAATTATGAGATTACAAGGTGTGAGAGAGAAAAAGACAGACGAAGTATGTTTGAGTAGCCGATCTTTAAAAGTGTTCCAACGTTCGGGTCAACCGTTTTATCCTGGGAGAGTGACGCTGGTGGAGAAACCTACAACACCCTTAGTAAGCGGTGAATCATTATTAAGAAAATCACGTTTGCAGGACCCGGTTTGAGTATTCTTTTTCCATATTATTTTTTGTATTTTCATTTTCTGTAAATTCAGTTTATTATAATCGTTGAAAATTAATAAACATATATTTTTTAGACCAACGAACATATATTGTGTAATATTCTCAAACAAATATTAGAATGGAGAGCGTTAAGAGAGTTTGCTAAAGCTCAATTTTCTGTTGTTGTCTCGCTAAAACAGCGAAGCTCCCTTCTGTAGCGAGACTGATGGTAGTGATTTAAGAGGTTATTAAGTTAGTTGGAGGATTTCTTAACCTCTTCTGAATAATTGTCAACAGTTTAATCTCAAACTCTAATTTCGCAAACGAAAATGATTATACTAATAAGAGTTACAGATAATATAATAGAAAATAGGGTAAATTGCACCTCTACCCCTTGTATTTAAGGATAATAGCATTAACACCCCTCTATTCTCTAAAATACTACTACACTCCCTTATATTTATATTTTATGTAACACTTTGGTCTATTTGTCAACTTCTGTTAACTGAGTAAACAAAAAAAGACAGCGAGGATATTCTGAAATGAGATCTCTCAAATGATCTACTATGCGCGAGAAACGATGATGCGTTAAAATGATCAAATTACCCAAGGGCTTGAAAACTTGAACACTCTCGGATTTTCTTCCTTCGTTTCCTTAGCAAGTAAAATCCCATTCGTTTATGTTTAAGAGAAGTTGGAATGCCCAAAAAGACGAGCATAGTGAAACGAACCACAGAATACGTGCACAGTGAAGCAAACCAGAGAAGATGAGCACAGTGAAGTGAGTTACGATTTTCGAGCATCGTGAAGCGAGTTAGGGTTTTAAAGCGAGTTAGGGTTTGTAACAACCCGATTTTCTAAGCCTCTGGATTAAGAACGTTAAATCAATCGAAACTAGATTTTCATATTAGGGTTAGATCAAGAGCAAGAATCTTGAATGATTAAACCTAGAATCGGATCTCGGAACCAAAAACCCTAAAGCATAAAGGTATATCTTAACCAAAAAGAACTATCGAATAATTCAAAAATCAATAAAATCAAAAACCCCATAAGAGAAAGGAAAATTACAATTTGATCCAAGAACAATAATAAAATTTTAAAAGTG
This sequence comes from Heliamphora exappendiculata, assembly GCA_034768845.1. Classification (NCBI taxonomy): domain Eukaryota; kingdom Viridiplantae; phylum Streptophyta; class Magnoliopsida; order Ericales; family Sarraceniaceae; genus Heliamphora; species Heliamphora exappendiculata. The sequence continues at coordinate 32,434 of JAOTRH010132394.1, read as the reverse complement.
ACCCAATTCAAAGACGTACACAAATAACAAGGTTCTAAGTCTAAGGAATAGGAATAAGAAATAACAAGGTTCTTGAGTCTAATGGCCCGTATAGTTTCTGAAACTTTGATATATATATATATATATGTGTGTGTGTGTGTGTGTGTGTGTGTGTGTGTGTGTGCATTACATGCATGCAAAAAAAATATACCAAATCTAAACATATTTTAAGCCACAACAATGAAACCCTAAATGGCCTGATTTTCTGTGTATTTTAACTTTCTATCACGAACTTTAAACTACCATAACTAATTGTATAAAAATGATCTAAATGTGATTTTTATGTCCATACCTATATTCTTAAGTTACCTTTCATACAAAATTTATTTGAAGTGATTTTATTGGGTATAACTCTAGATGCACCATTTTTACCAAAGAGTGTCAAATTCTAACCACTCTGTATTTCAGACATCAAAATCCTAGGTTAGAGTAAGAGCCGAGCATAAATCAAAACATAAAACTTGTAGATAACATGTTTATATTGTTGTCCACCAACAATGAGCAAAAAATATGAAGTCTTAATAGGTCAAAATCTTTTCCAAAATCACTATTGTGATTTAGTGACTCACAGAGCACTTTGTCACACATTTTTTTAAAACAAAAAACCTAAGTTTTTAATAGCCAAATCCAAACATGGTTTTCAGGAAAAATGTAGCTAACATATTAAATTAAATACTGAGCAAAAATTTGCCCAAAATACTCTCGGATGGTTCTCCAAAGATTTTGAGCATTCTTTGTTGAAAATCATTTCTGTTGAATCTTTTTATGCTGACTGAACCCACTTTTCAAAATGGCTAAAATCATCAATTTGTTCTAAATAACTAGCCCTAGCACAAAACATGAAACTTGTAGAGAACACCTTAAACTAAAACCTTCCTAAAAATCATACTCTTAACCCTTGATTTGACGCCCCCAAATCGAGACCAATAGAGGCCCAAATTCTGTACTTTTATCTATAAAGTGCTGAATGATTTTCTCTTAATTAAAATAAATAACCCATTTTTTCTAGGATCTGACTTTAGTGTTAAACATAAAAGTTATAAAAAATATTTTTATTTAATTAGTATCCAAAAATCAAAACTTAACTCCATGTCTAGGTATCCCAAAACATTATTGAGATTTTTAATTTGACGCTTGAATATTTACCTAAATTTGACAAAGTGTATGAGTGGTATGTCACACTGTGGGATATGATGATATGGATTTTAAATAAATTATGTGAGTGATTGGTGTATGAAATTAACAATTTGATGAATAAGAATCATGCTGATAGGTTGAATTCAAATCACATAAAATATAGCTTGTGCTTCGTATATTTGTACTCCATGCGCATAGGTTTACAATTCCATGCAAAGCATACATAAGTCATTTTAGCACACGTCGTGATCAATTTATACAAGAGAATCATAAATAGCAGTTGCATATGTTATATCACGCCATGATTGGGTTGCGTTTTACGGGGTTCACCGTTTTGTTTTGAGAAAAGAATGAAAATTTAAACTTTAGGATTGGTACCGTGATTAATGGAATTGGAATATTGCGATATTGGCTAAATGTTCTGATTTGAATATTGTGATATTGGCTAAATGCCCTAATTAAAAAATTGTGATATTGGTTATATGCCATGATTTATTTTGAGATGATTTTGTCCTAAGTGCTAAATGCACCTTATTATTTATGATGTATATTTTTGGTAAAGCCAGTTCGGGTGGCGTAATAATAAGAGTTAGATTCTACGATTCCGCGTTTGACCTTGACCTAAGATTTGAGAGCCTGAGTATTGACTTGTCCACGTCCTTGTCGTTAGTGATGATCCCGCTGGACACTTAGTCCGCTACGTAGTCATCCCACAGCTTAAGGAACGCACTTTGTCGGTCGATACACTTGGTCAGCGTGATTGGAATCATGGAGTTTATGATGGTTCACCTCAGTTTGGGAGAACCTAGAATAACTTACGTTAAATTGGATTGAAAATAAAATTGGTTGCATCGCATTCATTTGCATCACGCACCTGCATAATTATTTTTATATAAGCTTACCTTATGGTAAATATCAAATTTGGCTGTCTCCTTGACTATGAATTGTACTGGGTGTTATATGATATGTGTTATAAAATATTTTGTTGTGAGTTTGGTTAAAAAATTTAGGGAGTTTACTTCTGGGTTTTGGCTCATGGCAATCATGTCACAAGTGAGGAAGAAGAACCTTTTGAGAAAGTTACACCCGAAGAAGAATGAGATTTTAAAGAATAAGGTGAGTGGCAGGAACTAGCTGATCTCGACAATGCGAATTGAAGAAACTAAAGTTCACCCTTTTTGATCCTTTTTATTCAGTTTCCACTGACTTATTATAATTTTGTTGATTTTTTTTGTGAAACTGTAATCGTTATGTACTTTTAATCAGTTCAGAACTCTTAAAATAATGTAATATTTATGATATCTAAATATGAATGAATGACTAGAATATTCTCTTTATCTATACTTATGTATGTCCCAATGTGTCTGGTGGACGGGGTGTTACAAGATTTGCATAAATCAAAAAAAATCTCAAGGTACTGTTGAAATCTTTGTTATTTTGAAGCACTTGTATTAGTTTTCGTTTTCCTTCAGCTGTGTTGAGGGAGAACAAGAATTACCTTGACTCGAATTCAAATTGCGAATTCGAATTCAATATGGTAATTTTAAGTCCACCCCTTCTACTTCATTTCCAGACCTCAAGAACTTAAATTGCCATAGAAATTTTTTCTGTAACCAGAAGAAAGATGGTAATTTCAAATCCACCTCTTCTATTTCGTTTTCAGACCTCAAGAACCTAAATTCCTGTTGAAATTGTCTCTATAACCAGAAGAGATATTCTCTATAGAACCTACATTATTGTTGAAATTGGGAGTTTTATTAATGGGTTCTTTTAAATTTGGAAATTTTGTTAAAATTAAGGGTTGTAATTTGTTAAAATGAGAGTTATCATTTGTATAATTTATGGAATTGGTTTTTTTTTCTGTAGTTATTTTTCTGATTTCGTGGGCTACAGTTTCTAATGGATTCACAATATCATTTGTTTATCTACTGTGAAAGTATGGTTGTCAAAATATGCAATGTGGATTCTAACTATTATAGCCATATTGAATTGTTATATGATGTTTCTGAACATGAGTTGAGTGCCCTTCATTCTTCATTGGCTTTGTCAATTAGGATATTCCATGTTCCCCAAGGTTCAGTTGACAGGTTGGAAATTAAATGTGATCAAGATGTTCTGGATATGTTTAATTATTATACTGGCAATATTCGTGAGATAACATTACATGTGGTGGTTGAACTATGTCTTCAAGCTGGCATTCCTATGGTTGATGCGAGAGTTGAGAAAAATAGACCTCCAAATGCAAGCACTGACATCCTTATGGATGATTTTAGAAATGGGAAAAATAGAGTTGCAAATGCAAGAGCTGAGAGTGGTAGAACTAAAGCAACATTTGAGGAAGGCAGAGCTACAAAAGGTGATGAAGTGTTTGATAATTCAGATGATGAAGATTGGAATAGTGGTAGTGAGGTTTCTAGCCATAGTACAAGTTATGATATCAGTGATGAATGTTGTGAGAGTGAAGGGAAACTATCAAATTTTGAATCTGATAATAGCGATGGAGATCAATCATCTGCTGAGGAAAATAACTATGTAAGAACCATTGACAGGTTAATGAAGGAAAAACTATTTGATGCAAATGTGAGTAAAATTGAGTTGGAGGTTTGATTGTTGTTTCCATATATCAGTACATTTAGAGAAGCACTGAAGGACTATGTCATTCAATAAGGCTTTCAGCTAGTGAGGGGCATGAATGAGAGAACAAGGATTACTGCACATTGTGGTGGCCAATGCTGTAAGTGAAGAATTCATGCCTCACCACTGTCTAATGGATTCACTTACATGATCAAGACATATTGTCCAGTGCATACATGTGTCAAAGCTTAAAAAAAATGCAAAGGCTAATTCGAAGTGGATTGCTAAAAAACTTAGGAAGAGATTCAGGGAGAATCTTAACATTACACTAAGTGTAATGAGAGCAACATTGAAATAAAAGTATGGAATTGAGGTTGGCATGATGCAATTGTACAGGGCAATAAAGAAAGCCGTTGGGGAGATTAAGGGTAATCATGGAGGAGATTAGGAGGAGTAACATTGGTTTGTTGACCAATTCTTATGAATAGCTCGTATAATTGCATTCTTATGGTTTTTGCTGGTTTATTTTTGTTGGTTTGTTTTTGCTAGTGTTCATTTGGTTCCTTATGAATACTGTCATGCCAACATTGGTGTTCATTTCTTATGAATACTGCCATGTCTATTACCTTTTGATGGTTCATTCTTCTTAAATAGTTATTACACAGTGTTCATTTGGTTCCTTATGAATACTGTCATGCCTAGTGTTGGCATTGCTAGTGTTGCTTGCTAGTGTTGGTATTACTAATGTTGGCTGCTAGTGTTGCCTGCTAGTGTTGGTATTACTAATGTTGGCATTGCTATTGATATTTGATTATGCTAGTGTTAGCACTGTTGTTTGCTGCTATCTTTAGAAGGCTGCTATATAACCTTTAATTGTCATCCTCATGGTAGTTGGCAGCTTGTATTCATGCTGGTTTAATGTCTCTCATTATGAATAATCTTAATTCTTCAACATTCTCATCATAGTTATAAGCTTTTTCTGGTGCATTTTCTATCGATTTGGTATTTTCTAAATTTCTGTCGATGCTTTCAAAATGGCTTGTGGGCCTGAACAATGAACAAGTTGTGTATGGTGGAGCTTTTAATTTTACTGCTTCAAGCTTGTTCATTATCCTAAACAAGTCAGGTTTGAATTAGTTGCTGAACACGCGATGTGAATAAGCCAAAGCTCAGCTCCCTCTGAGCTGTTGATATAGTTGCATGCAGTAATGGTGTTAAAATCTGCCAAGAAAGTTACTTTGCCCCAAAACTAAAGTTTTCTTTTTTCATAATCACATGCAAACTGGATACTTGTGAACTAGTTGCTGAACGCTCGATATGAACAACCCAAATTTTGTAAACATATCAGAGGTGTCATTGCATTCACTTTGCCAATCCAATTGCTTATCTTATGACTCTAGATTTTTGCTTGTCTTTTGAAGTTCATTTCTGTGAAGATGGTTAATATTTTCTAAGAACATAAATTCAATGGGTTCATAGTCTTACTTTAATTACTAGTCAACATCATGCTTGACATGTAGGTTTGTTACAAAAATATAAGATTCATAAAATACATAACAAACTATGGGCTTCCACTCATTTTAGCATTACAACATATAACATAAGTAACACGAGGAGTCCAATGAACATCTTGCTCCCAATCAACATCAATTTGATAAGACCTTACTCGAACTCTATGTGTTCCATTCTATTAACAAGGGCAATGGTAGATCCCCACTTAGTGTTCCCTTCAGTTTCCTTTGCTTCTTTCAACATTAGGAATCCAGTGAATATCATGCTTCCAATCAACAACAATTTGATAAGACCGTGCTCGAACTCTGTGTTCCATTCTCTTAGCAAAGGAAATGGTAGATTTTCACTTAGTGTTGCCTTCAGTTTCCTTTGCTTCCTTCCTCTTAGACATTCCCTCAGTTTTCTCATTACATTCATTCCTTCTAATTGTAGGAGTTGTATTATGAAGCACCCACCAAATAAAGTAATTATAGTTGCCCTCACCACACTTAAATAAAGCCTCCCTAGATTTTTCTCAGATTCAGATATGTTGAAAATATTAAATTCAATTAGCCATTATTCTAAAATTCTTTTGGCCATTATTTTAAAATTGATTTCTAAATTCAATTGGCAATTGAATTTTAGAAATTAATACCATTCATTGAGGCAATTGATTTTCATATTCATTTCTTTTGTAATCCTCCATGAGAGAAATTCTATATAAGTTATCTCCTAGTATTCTGATGAGGAGGGTGAGACGAAGGTGAGATAGGAGAGATACAAATTTTGATATACAAGTTGTGAGAGAGAGAAAGGCAGACGAGCTACATTCAAGTAGCCGATCTTTTGTGGTGTTTCAACGTTCGGGTCAACCGTTTTATCCTGGGAGAATGACGCCGTGAAGAAACCTACAACACTCTTGGTAGGCAGTGAATCATTCTTAAGGAAACTACGCTTGCATGACTTGATTTGCATATTCTGTTCATGTTATTTCTGTAATTTTATTTTTTATAAATTTTGTTTATTATAATCGTTGAAAGTTAATAAACATATATTTTCTGGACCACCGAGCATGTTTTACGTTATATTTCTCCCAACAATCTGAAGAATGAGCCAGTTTTAAAAACCTGCTCAGTTTGGATCCTTATTTTTTTTTCTCCAAAAAATACATACAGAAAACGTATAAATTCATGTTTATCCTTTTAACATATTCTGTGAGTATGTTCAGGTTATGAATTCAATATCTTCGTTGCAATATGGAAACAATTATCCTGTCCAGTATAATATGTTTAGAATAATCCATATTACAGTTATGGTTAACATATTCTGGTTTGCTTTTTGCCATCATCCAGTCGCCTGTTTAGAAATATTTGAAATTCTGGTCGTTTGTGTCGACTTTTGGCTACTTGTGTCGACACATTTTCTGTTGGTGTCGACCCATTTCCTTCTGTTGGTGTTGAGTTAGAACTTTCGGTTCTTTTGTGTCGATACCTCTCTCTGTTTGTGTCGACACCTACCTCTGTTTGGAACTTTCTGTTATTTTGTGTCGACACCTCTCTCTGTTTGTGTCGACACTGTGGAGTTGGGATTTTGGGGGGTTTGGAAATATTTCAAAAATAAGGAGATTCAAAGATATTTAAAAAATATTTTAACACCTTAAAAGCTAAATTTTAAAAATTTTATTTTTTATTGAAAATTGAATCGCCACTTAGTTTTTGAAAAAAACTAAGAAAAATAAAAATGACTACTGTTCTTGAAAACGTTAACCAGAGAAAGAGAGTTCGGGGGCTAAGGTACGAATCGAGAAAGGTGTTGGGCACCCTGTTCTCCCAACCGTAAGGTTGGTCTCTACTAATCATCTTTGGTTCTTTAATAAAATTTATCAAATGCATGTAAATAAAGAAAATAAAGGTAAAGAGGAAACATCCAAAATCAAATATAAAAAATATATAACATACGTATATAGAACGCCAAATTAGAACAAATAAAGGGATGAATTCCTAAGTCTTATGCCATGTAATTTTTAACTAAATGATATATAGAACATATCCACATGCAATATTTACAAAAATAAACTAAACTAGCATGGTTTTGATAAAAGAACAAAAATATGGTTGAAAATGCTAAAATTACTTAAATATGAATTGTTAAAAAGCTAAATTATTCTAAACACGCACTTTAAGAAAAATAACCAAAACATGCATATTACAAAGAATAAACTAAGTTAACAATAAAGAAAAACCAAATGTAAAAAGGATGCATAAAAGTTAAGAAAAACTCATTAATAAAGAAAATAAAATGAGAGTTTTATAACAAAAGAGAGATTGAAAATTTAAAAAGAGAGAAAATGAAAAAAAAGTTTGTAAAAGAAAATGATGCTAAATGAAAAAGTTAGAAAATATTTATTTTAACTATTAAAAGAAATTTCAATTATCCACATTTTATATTTTTAAACAAAACAAAATAAAATAAAAGAAATGAGAGAAAATTATACTACCATTTAAAAGTACAAATCAACTTGAAAGTCTTTTTGTGATTATTGGATTTACCAAGGATAAAGAAATACTATACAAGAAAAATAAAACTAACAATAAAAAAAAAGAGCTTTGTGAGAAAAGAAGAAAAATGAATGCTAAAATGGATATTATAACTAATAATGAAAAGAAAGAAAATAAATAAAAATGAAACATTAGCATTAATAAGAAAAAAAAAGAAATACTGATAATAAAAAAATGAAAATAAAACTACTAAAAGAACACTTAAACTAATATTTAAAAGAAAAGGATATTAATATCACAAGAAAAATAAAATAAAATAAAAATAAATACTAGTAAAGAAAATTAAACAAATGTTACAAGAAAAAATAAATAAAAATAAATGTTAGTAAAATTAAACTAATGCTAGAAAGATAAAAGACATCAAAAATAATTATTTAACCTAAATGTGAAATGTAGTATTAATTACTAAATTCACATAAATGTAAGTGCATTATTATAACAATTAGCAACATTAATTAGTTGTAATTGTAAGAATATTTTAGCACTAAATTGATGGAGTAATAAAAATAAGAAAGAAAAGCACAATGTGGTTAGTGTGAATGCATGAAATAAGCAATTAATTAAAACATTAAACTAAATGTGAGAAATTGTATAAAGACAAGATTAACTATGTAAATAAAAAAGAATATATGAATTGAGATTAATCGTAACCTAATCACCCCAAAGAGAGATAATAGGGTTAGAATGACCGAGGATCCAAGCGAGAATACCTGGATTGCTGAAGAATCCTCAAGTCATGGAATGCGCCTCGGCGATCTAATCCTCAGATGGTGATCCAAGCAAGGCTTTAACATAGGTGTCGGAGGTTCGAAACTCGATATTTCGGTAGGGTTTCGGCGTCGGGACTCGAAATTATTCTACAACTCGGTAGAGCTTCACTCTCAATACCTCACACACAAATTTTATCATCGAAAATGTACCAGAGGTACGGTATTTATAGAGTTCTTCAGCCAATGAGATGCTGCCACGTTTTAGGGACATGTCAGGCCATTTGGAGTTGATGGTCGCCACAATGCAAGTTAGCAGCCGCCATGTTTTTGAAAGGTTTCACAAAATTTTATGGCGGTCGCCATGATGCAAGCTAGCGGTCGCCATAATAAAAGGTGGCGGTCGCCATATTTGGCTAGGGTTTCCAAGAGATTCTTTTGGCGGTTGCCACAATGAACATGGCGGTCGCCTTACTTGGGCAGCAAGTTTTGATAGTTCGATAAAATTTTATTAGTTTGAAGGGTTTTGGTTCAAATACCGAGCTTGAATCACCTCCCGAGGATCAAACTGAAGCACTATTTCACCTATTTTCATCATTGGATTTGCCTACGATTAGGCGGAGTCAAATTGGAGTGTCTACAGACACCTACCTATGTTTGAATCTTTCGGCTCTTTTGTGTCGACACCTAGGGTGTTTGTGTCAACACTTTCACTCGTTGTGTTGACACCTCTCTCTTTGTGTCGACACCTGGGTTATTTGTGTTGACACTTTTCCATATTTGTGTCGACACCTTTGCTGTTTGTGTTGATACCTTTCTTGTTTGTGTTGACCATTTTTTCTGTTAATGTCAACCATTTCCTTCTTGTGTCAACACCTTCGCTGTGTGATGCATAACAGAGATCCGATGTGCTGCCCCTAGGAACCCCTCTAGGGGGCATAGCCCCCTAGAAACCCTCACCAGGGGGCGCGTCCCCTGGAACCCCGCCATATGAAAAACTATGTTTGGGGAAAATAAGTTTAGATTGTTAATCTATTCTTATTGTCGACATTGTAAAAGATCTAATATGTGAATTAATCTTATTTCAAAAAATATGTTGACTGAAAAATAAGCTTCTCCTGAAAAATAAGTTGCTCCTATGCTTGGTGTTCCAACTATTCTTTTGTCCCACGGGGACAAGCCAAGAAAGTTTGGAGAAGGAGCTGAGTTTAAAATATGGCAACAGAAAATTGTGTTCTACCTCACCACTCTGAATCTGGCCAGATGCCTGACTGAGAAAGCTCCAGTTGCTGATGAGAATGTACACACTCAAAAATTAATGACATTTGATAATTGAAAGAATGTCGATTATCTGTGTAAGAATTATGTTCTGGATGCTCTAGATGACTCATTGTATTTTGTGTTCAATGAGGCAAAAACTGCTAAGGAACTATGGGAGTCCTTAGATCGAAAGTACAAAATTGAAGAAGTCGGGTCTAAGAAATTCATAGTGGGTCAATTCCTTATTTTTGTGATGAAAGAATCAAAACCTGTGACGGTTCAAATTCAAGAACTTCATATTTTGATCAATGAGATCAAAGCAGAAGGGATGTTGCTGAGTGAAGCATTCCACGTGGCGGCAGTCATCCACAAGCTTCCTGAAACATAGAAAGAATTCAATAGCTATCTAATGTTCGAGAATAAGGAAATGACTCTGGAGGCTCTATTCTTCAAGCTTAATGTTGAGGAAAAAAATCGAGCAAGGAGCAAGAGTGTCAAGTCTAACTCAAACATAGCCAATGTGATGGAAGTTGGCAACTTTTCAAGAGCAAAAAAGAGTATTCATGACAGGCATGCCAACACAAGATTTGATAAGAAAGTCAAACTATGACTAAGAGGTCATATTGCCAAAAAGCATAAGGAGAAGTTCCAAGGAAAATACTTTAACTGTGACAAATTTGGGCATCGTGCTTCAGAGTGCAAGAAGCTGAAAAATTCCCAAGCTCAATCTCATATGGCAGAGGCAATTGAGAATGTCTCAAATATAGACCTCTCGGCCATGGTCTCTGAGGTGAACATGGTAGACTCAAATCCACAATAATGGTGGATAGACACAAGGGCCACTCGCCACGTTTGTTGTGACAGACAGATGTTTAACACCGTTGAGATGGTGGCCCATGGTCAGAAGTTGTATATGAAAAATTCAGCTACCTCAAACGTGTTGGGGTAAGGTCAGGTGATCCTCAAGATGACATCCGAAAAAGAGCTGACATTGAATAATGTGCTACATGTGCCAGATATTTGGAAGAATATGATATCTGGGTCTCTGTTAAGCAAGCATGGATTTTGAATGGTCTTTGAGGCAGACAAAGTTACTATGTCTAAGGCTAGGATGTATGTGGAAAAGGGATATGTGACTAATGGTCTATTCAAAATGAATATAATGACTGTCATTCCTGTAGACACCCCGATTTGACCCCACCCAATCTTAGGTGAATTCGATAATGAAAATAGGTAAAATAAGTGCTTCAGTTCGATCCCCGGGAAGTGATCCAAGCTCAGAATTTGAACCTTAACCATCAAAAACCGTCAAAATCAGTAACTTGTTATCCAAGCAATTCCCAAACATGGCGACTGCCAACTCCATTGCGGCGACCATCAATAGAACCTTGTGGAACCTTTTTCTACATGACGACCTCCAACTTAAACATGGAGACCGCCAACCCATATTGTGGCGGTTGCCAACTCCAAATGGCCTGCCGTGTCTAAAAACGTGGCAACATCTCATTGGTTGAAGAATTCTATAAATACCGTGCCCCAACGTACGTTTTCAGTACGAATTTTGAGTGAGAGAGACTCTGCCGATATATCGAGCGATTCCAAACCCCGACGCCGAAGCCCTGCCAAGATATCGAGTCCCGAACCTTCGACACCTACATTGAAACCTACATTGCTTGGATCACCACCCGAGAATTGGACAATTGGAGCTCACTCTACTGACTTAAGAATTCCCCGACAACCTAGGTACCTCATTTGGATTCCCGGCCCATCTAGCTCCACTTTCTACTCCTTTGGAGTGGTCGGGTTTAATTTGGTCAATTCATTTTAATTACATTGCTTTAAATTCCAGTTTTAGTTTACTTAACTTACTTATTTCATCTACTTACCTTCATTATTAAACTTATTACCAATTATTAACTCATTAAATAGTGCTAATATTAATTTTAACAATTACAACTTATCAATATTGTTAATTGTCATAATTTAAATACTTGCATGATAAATTGTTATAATAGTCAATATTATACCAATTTAATTCGAAAGTCTCATTTCTTTTTATTTTCTTTCTCTTATGTTAATTTAACGTTCTAGCACTTTATTTCCTTTCTTTAGTGTTCTAGCATTTAATGTTCTTTTTTTTTATTTAATCTAGATTCTTATTTCTATAGCATTCTATTCCATTTTCTTATAATGTAGTTTATTGTTAATATTTTATTTTTTTTCTTTTAACTTAATGTTCTATTTTTAGTTAGTACATTTCTTTTTTATTTTTTATTTTTTTTAATGTTAGTTTAAAATTCCTTCACTAGTATTAATTTAATTTTCTTTTGTTAGCTTTTTATTTTTTATTTTTTATTTTTTTATAAAAAAAAATAGTGTAATTTTTCTTTCTAGTATTTTTATTTTCATTTTATTATTAGCTTCATTTTTATAAAATATTTTAATTTCTTTTTTTATAATTTTATTTTCTTTTTTTCTAGCACTTATCTTATCCTTTTTTTTTCTTTTCTTTCATTAAATCTAAAAAATCATAAAAGACTTTTAAGTTAATTTTTACTTTTAAATAGCATGATAATTTTCTTTTATCATAATAGGTAAAACTCAATTATTATTTGTATGTCACTTCTCTCTTTTATTTTTTTCTCTTTTCCTTTAATTTTCTTTTTATAAATATAAAATGTTAATAATCAAAAAAAAATTTATTTTTCAAAATTTTTCTTTGTTAATTTAATTTTTCTTCCATAGTATTTCTCTTTCCTTTTCTTTTATTAACTACAAAAAATATAAAATCATAAAGATATCTTTTAATTTTTTTTAATAATTTTTTTTGTATGCATCTCTCATTTTCTACCTAGTTTATCTTCTTACCTAGTTTGTTTTGGTATTTATTTTGATTATTTTTATTAAAATCATGTCTTTAGCTTATTTTTATTTACAATTCATGTTTAGATAATTTTAGTAATTTTAGCATTTTATTTCTTTAACCAAATTATGTTAATTTAGATTGCTTAAACAATATTGTATGCGAGATTGTTTCATGTATCATTTAGTTAGAAATTGTATGACTTAGGACTTAAAATTTTTCTTTTGACATTTATTTATTTTGGAGTGTTATGTACATATCTTATATATTTTCTATACTTGATTTTGAATGTTTTCTCTTTGCCTTCGTTTTTTTTATTTGTATGCATTTGAAATTTTTTATTAAAGAACCAATGATGATTAGTAGAGGCCAACCTTACGGTTGGGCGAATGGGGTGCCTAACACCTTTCTCAATTCGTACCTTAACCCCCGGATCCTCTTTCTTTCGTTAAATGCTTTTAAGATCAGTTAGCCATTTTTATTTTTCTTAATTTTTCTCAAAAATTAAGTGGCAACTCTATTTTCAATAAAAGATGATTTTCAAAAGTTAGTTTTCAAGGTGTTAAAATATTTTTCAAAACATCTTTCAATTCTCTCATTTTTTTAACCCCTAAATCCCAACGTCACAATTCCCACTGCTAATAAAATAAAATCCCCTATTACTTAGGTGCTTGAGTCTTCTATTTTGTGGCATGGTAGACTAGGTCATGTTAATTATGATTCTATGTGTAAATTAATTAAGTTGGAGCACATACCTAGTTTTGCTGTTGATAAAACTAACAAGTGTGAAACTTGTGTGGAGGCTAAGTTAACTAGGTATTCATTTCACTCGGTTGAAAGAAGCACCAAATCACTGGGCTTAATTCACACTGATGTGTGTGATCTAAAATATGTTTAAACTCTCAATGCTAATAAGTACTTCATCACGTTTATTGATAATAGTACAAAGTATTGCTATATATACTTGCTAAAGAGTAAGGATGAAATTTTGGATAAATTCATTCTATACGAGAATGAAGTTGAAAACCAACTTAGCAAAAAGATTAAGGTGTTGAGAAGTGACCGAGGTGGTTAATATGAATCACCGTTTGGTGGATACTGTGCTGAGTACAGAATTATCTATAAAACTACTGCACCTTACTCACCTTAGCAGAATGGAATTGCTGAACGCAAAAAATTGTACCTTGAAGGATATGATGAATGCTATGTTGGTGAGTTCTGTGTTACCTTAGAACATATAGGGTGAAGCAGTTTTCACCGCTAATCACATCCTGAATTTAGTACCTCGTAAGAAGAACGATAAAATCCCTTATGAGTTATTTAAGGATAGGAGGCCTACCTCTAATTACTTAAGAATATGGAGGTATCTTGGAAAGGTAGCTATACCTCCTCCTAAGAATAAGAAGATAGGTCTAAAAATCGTTGATTGTGCTTTCATCGGTTATGGTTAAAATAATAGTGCTTATCAATTTCTTGTGTATGAATTTGCAATAACAAATATTCACAAGAATACAGTTATGGAGACTAAAAATGTGTCGTTCTTTGAACACATATTTTCGTATAAATCTGTTAAAGAGTCCAGTTCAGTAAAATGGATTTTGCATCCTGCTAATGATAGCAGTAGAGATCAAGGAGAAAAAGTTGATATAGAGCTAAAACGCAGCAAACGGGCTAAGAAATCAATCTCTTTCGGTCTAAATTTTCTAACTTACTTGTTAGAAAATGAGTATTGTACGTATAAAGAAGCTGTGAGCTATCCTAAGGCTCCGTTTTGGAAAAAAGTGATTAAAAGCGAGATTGATTCCATACTGCAGAACCATACGTGGGAACTAGTGAATTTGCCACAAGGTAGTAAGCCTTTGGATTACAAATGGATCTTTAAAAGGAAGATGAAAGAATATAGATCAATAGATAAGTACAAAGTAAGACTTGTTATCAAAAAATACAGAAAAAGAAAGACCTAGATTACTTTGATACTTATTCACCTCTACCCAGAATAACCTCAATTCGTATGATAACCGCTATTGTAGCATTACAAAATCTAGCGATACATCAGATGGATGTAAAGACAGCTTTTCTAAATAAAAATTTAGATAAAAAAATTTACATGGAACAACCTGAGGATTTTTTTAAGCCTAAAGAAAAAGTCTGTAGGCTAATTAGATCGTTGTACGGTCTAAAGCAAGCTCCTAAACAATGGCATGAGAAATTTAACAATGTAGTATTGTCTCATGGATTTCGAATCAACGAATGTGATAAATGTGTATATGTTAAATACACTGATGAAGGTTATGTCATTCTGTGTCTTTACGTTGATAACATGCTTATTGTGAGAAGTAACGATAAGGTTATCCAGTCTACTAAAGATATATTAAATTCAAAATTTGATACGAAGGATATGGGTCTTGCTAATGTTATTCTGGGTGTCCAGATCACCAGAATATTGGATGGCCTTACGTTGTCTCAAACTCATTATGTTGACAAGATTCTGAGGGAATTCAACAATTCTGACACTAAAGTCGTCAGGACCCGATGGACATGAGTATCCATTTATCTAAGAATGGGGGAGAAAGTGTCTTCCAATTAGAATATTCTCAAGTCATCGGGAGTCTAATGTACTTGATGAGTTGTACAAGGCCTGACATAGCTTATTAAGTAAGTAGACTGAGCAGATACACTAGTAATCCAGAACATATTCACCAGAAAGCAATAGTTAGGTTACTACGCTATTTGAGATATACTCGTGATCTGAGACTGTACTACACTAGATATCTGGCAGTATTAGAAGAATACTGTGAAGCAAACTAGATATCGGACACAAAAGACTCAAAGTCTACAAGTGGATATGCCTTTCTACTTGGTGGTGCACCGGTATCTTAGAAATCTTCCAAATAGACGTGTATAGGACATTCTACGATGGAATCAGAATTCATTGCGTTAGATAAAGCAACTGAAGAAGTCGAATGGCTATGAAAATTTCTCAAAAATGTTCCAAAATGGGCTAGACCTGTGCCAACTATGTGTATCCATTGCGATAATCAGTCGGCAATAGGTAGGGCACAGAGTCATATGTATAATGGTAAGTCTAGACATATACGTCGTAGACATAATACCATTAGAAAATTACTCTCAAGTAGGGTTGCCATAATTAACTATATAAAGTCAAAGGATAATATTGCGGATCCGCTAACTAAAGGGTTAACCAGAGAGTTAGTTGAACGAGCATCGATGGGAATGGGATTAAAACCTGTGACATAAAAAGATATCGTGAAAGAAAATCCAACCTAGCTGACTGGAGATCCTAAAATCTAGGTTCAATGGAACAACCTAATTGCATATACCTAGGATAATCACCGTGGAGTTTGAGAACTCTTACATATTCCTATGATGCAACGGTAATTTGGGAGGTTAAGCATTAAATTTTAATGACTTTTACTGGTGAGCCAGGCTGGTATAGAGAAATACCATTGAATAAAAGTCACCTATGTGAGTATGAAGTGGGGTCGCTTCTTTGAGAATTTGACAAGGTAAAATTCTCGAAAAAATACTTGCAGAATCAGGAAGAGTGTTTCATGGCCAAAACGAACACAACTGTGAGAACGAAAATTTCGTTGTGGAAGTTGTTGTGTGAAGCCTATTGTCTTGGTTTATTGCTAAGACGACACAGTTCAAGGCGGTACCACCTACTTGTTTGCCGGTAAATTCGATAGGTTCTCACAAGGGAAGGTTCAAGGCTAACCGCTACCTATCATATGCAGGAACTTTCAGTTGCCTATTTCTCTTGCAATCAGCTTTGTAATCCGGTTTATACTCCAGCCAATTTCATTCATGAGGGAAATTGTTGAAAATATTAAATTTATTTGGCCATTATTCCAGAATTCATTTGGCTATTATTCTAGAATTGATTTGGCTATTATTCTAGAATTGATTTCTGAATTCAATTGACCATTCAATTGGCAATTGAATTTCAGAAATTAATACCATTCATTAGGGCAATTGATTTTCATTTTCATTTCTTTTGTAATTTTTAATTGGATGTAATTTTTAACATCAATTACACAAAACTGTTAAAATTTTCGTTAAAAATTAACGAAAATCGTTCCTCACGCCCTAAAATCACCCTTTCCACCCCAAAATCACCCTTCAAATCACCTTCAATGGGAATGGGATTGGGATTAAAACCTGTGATATAAAAAGATATCGTGAAGAAAAACCCAACCTAGCTGACTGGAGATCCCAAGATCTAGGTTCAATGGGACAACCTAATTGCATATACCTAGGATAATCACTGTGGAGTTTGAGAACTCTTACCTATTCTTATGATCAGCGGTGATTTGGGAGGTTAAGCATTAGCTTTTAATGACTTTTACTGGTGAGCCAGGCTGGTATAGAGAAATACCATTGAATAAAAGTCACCTATGTGAGTATGAAGTGGGGCCGCTTTTTTGAGAATTTGACAAGGTAAAATTCTCGATAAAATACTTGCAGAACCAGGAAGAGTGTTTCATGGCCAAAACGAACACAACTGTGAGAACGAAAACTTCATTGTAAAAGTTGTTGTGTGAAGCCTATTGTCTCGGTTTACTGCTAAAACGACACAGTTCAAGGCGGTATCATCCACTTGTTTGTCGGTAAATTCGATAGGTTATCATAAGAGAAGGTTCAAGGCTAACCGCTACCTATTCTATGCAGGAATTTTCAGTTGTCTGTCTCTCTTGCAATCAGCTTTGTAATCTGGTTTATACTCCATCCCATTTCATTCATGGGGGAAATTGTTGAAATTATTGAATTCAATTGGCCATTATTCCAGAATCTATTTGGCTATTATTCTAGAATTGATTAATAAATTCAATTGGCAATTCAATTGACAATTCAATTTCAGAAATCAATACCATTCATTAAGGCAATTGATTTTCATATTCATTTCTTTTGTAATTTTTAATTGAATGTAATTTTTAACATTAATTACACCAAACTGTTAAAATTTTCGTTGAAATTTAACGAAAATCGTTCCTCACACCCCAAAACCACCCCTTTCCACCCCAAAATCACTCTTCAAATCACCTTTCCCCCAAAACCACCATTCTCACCCCAAATTTCAACGGAATTGTGATTTTGGAAAGGGTGGTTTTGGGGTGGGAATGGTGCCTTCGGGAGAAAAAATGTGATTTGAAGAGTGCTTTTGGAGTGGAAATTGTGGTTTTGGCGTCGGAGGGGCGGTTTTTGTTAAATTTCAACGAAAATTTTAACAGTTTGGTGCAATTAATGTTAAAAATTAAATCTCATGAGAGATTAGTGTAATTTCAGAGACCGCATGGGAAGTCCCTGTAATAAGCTTAAATCTCAAGGGAGATAAGTGTAATTATCTTTTTTTTATTTAATTGAGTAAAAATAAATTAGATGGTTGAGGCATGGTGTAAAAAAAATCTATAACTATTTGAGGAATAAAAATAAAATTAACCCTAAATACAAATATTTAGCATATGTTTGGACTGGCTTTTTTGGAAGTTTTTTTACTTAAATACCTCCAAAAAATCCTACTTGTTTGGCCTCAGTTGGCTTTTTCTATATAGTTTTATATTTATTTTTTTACAAAAAAAATAAAAAGTCAAAAAGTCTAAAAAAAATTAGTCCAAACATAGACTTAATTAGAGGTACAAGAATGGCCATGGTCCAAATAACCCTAAATACAAGTATTTTATTAAGGATTTATTTGATTGTTCGGAAATAAATTAGTGCATATAAAATACTATTTGATATAAGGGTATATATGAAATTTAATGGATATAGATTTGGATATATAGTCCTTAGTTATATACATATAATATATTTGTTTTTTTTATGAAAATGAGTAGATATTAGTAAGGAGAATGATGATAAAAATAATTTTTTTTTATTTCTACCCTCGTACAAATTCACCAATATAATATATTTGCTTCACTTTTTTGTCCACATATATATTTATTTATATAACAAGATAGAATAATTAATGTAACATTTATACAGGTATTAAAATTTTAATTTTTAAAATGAGATAATCTTAACCTTGCTTTTTGTTTATTTTCATCTTTCAAGTTATTCTATGTAAAAAAAAATTAAAAAAAATATTTATTGATATTACTTCTTCTTTTACTAATCCAACAAATAAATAATTTAACGTTCACTTTTATTATTTTTTTGGCTCCATAAATTATCAAACTAACAAATTATTTTTAATTGGGTTTTTGCAAAATTTTCAAATGTTAATTCATCTACCTAGCAAAGAAAGAGTAGATATCAAATGCTACCGTTCTCCTAATAATAGATCTCATAGGTTGTAAGGCTCATTTGGATATCATATTCCATCTAAATTTTTTTTTTTCAAACACATCATATATCATATATGGACCCACATAATATTATATCCATTTCCATCTTTTAAATCCCCCAAACAAACAGACTTTGCGGGTGTAAGAAGGCCATGGTCCTCAGACTGGCCCAAGCTTTGCAAAGGCCCACGAGTGGAAGCCCAGCCTATTCTGAAAGGATGTTTTGACTTGAGCTCAACTCGAACTCTGTAGATTGGGTTTGGACCTAGAGTTTTGAGTCCACAGGTAAAAAAAACAAACAACAAAAAGAATATTGCTTTTTAGTTTAAGATTTCTAAAAACTAAATAATTTATTTGCTTAATTAGTTTATTATAGTAAAAGACACTAATTGAATAGTTAGAAATGTCGCAAGTAAAGTTCATATAATCTAATTGATTGTAAGTTAAATAAATTATGACCCCCTTTTTTTTATCCTTATGTAATCTTTAATCGGTTATTATGAAGAACGTCGGCATAACTCTTGCAAATAAGTGAGTATTATTTTGTTATTACTAACAATTAAAATCATAATTAAGTCATTTTAAGTCATGAATTTGTTGTTTTATTATTTATTTGACTTAAAATCAATTGCAGTTAAACAAATTTTTAATCTTAAATCACTTTAAAATTACATCAAATTTTTTTACTTATTTAATTTAAAGTAATTTTGAAAAAAAAAGGCACAGTCTTTACAAAATGAGACCTTTAATACACGTATTCTTTTTTTTTTCTTGGGTATATAGCTAAACCCTCGAACTAGCTCCCGTGGAGATTCGGGTCGAAACAAACTTATTTAGGTTTGGATTGAACTAGAGATAAACACGTTGAGAATTGATCCCACAACACACATTTCGATTAAATTCAATCTACATCCAAATTTAGCCTACATTCAATTCTCTGATACAATTCGTCTAGACCTTGTTGAAGACTCGTCGTAGAGCAATTGCGCTCCGCCATGGGTAATACATGTATTCTTACTTTAAAATAGCGATTAGGCTCACGCAATGCATGTACAACGATATATTAATGTTTAATTATTTTGATTTTTATTCAAAAAATAAATCATATGTAAATTATATCAAATTCAAATATATAAAATAATACACAATAATATATGGGAATCATTTCAATAACCCAATCAACGCAATAAATTGAACTTTTACGAATTAACTTTATGATATTTCTTTTTTTTTACTCATTCTTAATTGTTATTTTAATTATAAAAATGATCTAACACGCCAAGTGCACCGTGAGTAGAATATATAAAGATAGCAAATCATCAAAAACCAATAATGGAGAAGTAAAAAATAGCTAAGGACTTTAGGGTCTTACCTTAACGATGCAGTTCCAAAAAAATTTTTAGTATCCGAGTTTCTTCAATTACTGAGCAAACATCTCCATCCATGTACATATAGCGAAAAGAAAAAAAAAAAGAGTATGATAAAATTTCCTACAAAATTTGATAATTTAAAATAAATTAGCAAGAGGACAAAATAGAGTGAAAGAATTTTTTTAACATATATAAATGACATATATATGTTATTTTAAAATAATGCCTCTGTTCTTCAATACAAGCAAAACAAAATGTAAAAGTTCTGAAGAAAAACCTTTGTGAGTGGTTAAATCAATATGAAATTTTATATATATATATAAGTTCCGAAAACAAATATTTGGTGTGGTTAATTCCAAATCTAGATCTTCACTTTGTTATACACGTAGCAAAATGAGAATTAATTTTGGTGGAGATCTTCACTTTGTTCAGAAGAACTGCAACAAATCTATTAAATCAACAATTGGGTTCTGGAAGAGTGCTTTTAATGGCTTCGTTTTGAATGGCTTGGTTGCAATTAATGGGTTAGATCGTGTAGAATGTAGAAGTTGGGAGGTTTACGCGCAGTAAAAATAACTGCTGAGAGGGAGAGACAGTGAGGGATTCAGGTGCTCTCCATTTGTTTCATTTGTTTTCTACAGTATATAAAATAATTTATTTTCATTTGTATTCTATAGTATATAAAATAATTTATTTTGATGATTTGATTCGTTCATATTATAGAGTTAATTGAGAAGATTATACATACAAATAATTAAATTGATCAGATATCGATAACTATATAATCAAAATATGTTTATTATATAAAATAGACAAAAAGTATAATTTTGGAATTAAATTTTATAATTGTTTTTTAGAATTATTGCAAATCAATCGTCTAGTTGTCGATATCAAATCAATTTATTTTATTTTTTGCATGGATGTTGATTTCGATAAGTTTTTGAATATAAATAGTTCAAATTATTCGAATCAATTTATTTATTTATTTTTTGCATGAATGTTGATTTTGATAAGTTTTAAAATATAAATAGTTCAAATTATTAAATAATATTAAATAGAAATGAAGAGAGTATTTTTTTTTTATAATTTAGAGAATTTCAATCCAGTAGTAAAAGAGACAACCTGGGTTTTGTTTTTGTTTTTTTTACTATTTTAACCATTTGTCATATTAAGTATGACTCTATGAAAGGTGATAATACAAAATTAGTATTGAATTTTTTAGATAAAATTAATAGATTTCACAAAGTCATGTGTTGCCTTATAATTTATCTATACTTCTATACTACTATTATAAGGTAACACCTAATTTGGTAAAGTCTATTAATTTTGTCTAAAAAATTTAACACTAATTTTGTAATACCACCCTTCATTGAGTCACTTTATTTGACAAAAAGTTAAAATAGTAAAAAAAACAAAAATAAAACCTGCGTTCTCTCTGTCACTGCCGAATTGAAATTATCTCAATTCTAAAAAAAAACACTCTCTTTATTTTTGTTTAACAGTATTTAATATTAATTTATATTAATGATTTGAACTGTTCATATTCTAAAAATTTTCGAAATCAACATTCATGCAAAAAATAAATAAATAGAATCGAAATTGACAACTAGACATTTGAATCTCATTAATTCTAAAAAAAATATACAATTTAATTTCAAAATCATACTTTTTGTCTATTTTTTTTATAATAAACGTATTCTGATTATATAATTATCGATGTTTTATCAATTTAATTTTTTGTATGTATAATTTTTTCAATTAACTCTATAATATCAACAGATCAAATCACTAAAATAAATTATTTTACATACTATAGAATACAAATGAAAATAAAACATGACTAAAATCCCCCCTCTCTCTCAGTTTATTTTTAAACCTGTTTCCTCTATGTGGTACAATAATATTTTCATGAAGTACAAGTTGTATAAAGCATTTGATAGGTGGATAAAGAAATTGTAGGGATGCCTTCAGTAATTCCCCCATGTACTTTTTCTTAACTCACTTTCCTCCACGTTTACCTCTATTTGAAATGGGTATTCAACTGTCGTTGCTTTTTGTAATAAAAATGTACCCATTTTATTTCTACAATATGATAATATAACTTCCATTGTATATTTGAGTTACATTTACAAAATATTTTTTTACTAAATTTTATTACATCTAACAAAAAATTAAATTTGTAATATGTAGAACATGTTTTCAGTGTCGACCATGATTATTATTATAGAGACTCAGTACGTTTTAAAATTTTAGCTAAATATTTTAATGAAATTAAATTAATGAAAATAATTTCTGACGATAAATACCACTTTTGTATGCGATTATACCCAGAAATATAATATCTCGATAAATCTTGTGATGTCAAAAAATTGGGATTTACTTCCTTGAAATTAATTTTAAATTAAAATGGGTTGGATTTACTAATATAATTGTAATAATAATAGCATGTTATGTTCTTGGAAACATTCTAGAGGCTTTGAGAAAATTAAGCAATTAAATAAAAAAATTAAAAAAAATAAATAAACAAAAAAAATAAAATAAATAATTATAATAATACATCTTAGTCGAAGCTGAGATGTTTCTGGAGAGAGGGATAGAGAGAGAGAGAGAGAGCGAAAGATTGAGAGAGAGGGATTGTGAGAGGCAGAGAGAAGAGAAGTATAAAAGAGGGGAAACCCCTAATTCGTCAGCGATTGAAAGAGAGAACAGAGGGCCCGAGAGCAAGCTATCAGCGCGCAACGCGCTACTAGCCACGTCGTCGTGATGCCTTCCTTCGCCCCACCACCGCGCCGTTAGTACTACCTCTCCCACCCATCTTAGAAGGCGATCACATTCTATATCACGAGCCATTGCTGCCTCCGACATCCAACCTTCCTGCCGTAACACCGATGCCACCCTTGCTCACCGGCGCCACCAGCACGCACGACCGTTATCGACAACGCTGATTTGGATTAAGGCGGTATACAATTAGAGCTTCACATTGAACCACTAGGAGCCGGATTTTTGAAGTTGACTGAAATTGCTAGGGTTCCTAAAATTGGGTAAAATTTCAAGGTTGGCAGCTCAATCTGGTAGGATTTAGACTAATTTATGGTGAATTGCATTGATTTGTGTTGATATTGTTTGATTGACACATGAAACCCTAAATCTATGAGAGCCTAATCTAAACTCTAATCATATTGATACACGTGGATTATAATACTTGGTATTCATTGTGAAATTGAAACCTATAAGAGGCTATCAAAGTTATGTAGTTCGGTGGTTTGTAGATTATAGTGTTAAAAATCACTATATAAGTCAAAATTTTAATTAAAAAGCGTGATTAATTTACAGTATTTCATTCGATTGATGAATGTTGGATATAGTACGAAATATAGATAGCCTAAAGAGAGGTTTGAACCATTCACTTGTTAGACAGTGATTTGGAGATTAAACTTATGAGTAATTGGTGAGATTTTAGAAGTTGATGTGTATAAACTTTAGGTTTTGTAATTGGAGTATGTGGAATTCAAGGAGGATGGGTTTAAATTTGAGAATGTGGGACTTATTTGGTTATTTGAACTGAAATTGTGGTTAAAGTTTGATTCAACTATAATGGTTTGAACCCTTGATAATTTAATTTAATGATGGGTTATAGGAACTCTTAAGGAATAATTAAGGTCTTATAACATATTGATTGGAGGTTAGTAGGTAAAGATTATTGATTAATTGTGAACATGGAATGTTGATGAATGGCGTAGTTAACTTTTGATTTATTAGGTTGGGTGTTGATGAAAGGAGTCAAATTGTTGAAGTTGAAGCGTTAAACTATAACTTGGGGTCTTGTGATTTGGTAAAATAAGAATTAAAGATTAGAAGCATTACTAAATTAGAATAGTGACAAATTACTTGAAACATGTAATTTAAGATTTGAGAATTAAGAATCAAATTTGTTTACTTAGACTTAAAGTAGGAGGGTTTTGGTTGGAACCAAGGTTGGAGGCATGAGATCGTGTTATAGGGAGGTTAGTTTGGAAATAACAAGAGTCTCCACATTTTAAAAGTATAGACTTCGTTAGTAAATTTGATAGGTTTGTAAGGAAGCTCAGATCTTGTTGGATCTACACTAATTAGAAAGTCTAAACCAATTTAATATTGAATATAACCATTGGGGTGAAAGTGGACCAATTCGGGTTGATGAGATCCTAGTTTATGTCTAGAGAAAATAAAAAGATTAGATTGATGAAAATGAATTGGAAGATGAGAATGTTTCGAATGTAAAATGGGTAAAGTTAGAACACTTGAATAATGTGATCATAATGCGAGTAGTATATGTTGTTGAAGTTATTGTATTGATTAGCTTGCATTAATGAACAAATTGAAAACTTCGGATATTTTCATTCATTCATGGCTTAAATAATGAAATATATGGGTGTAGATATAATATATGAAAGATGTGATTTTATTTGATTCATTAAAGTATTGTGAGAACTTTATAACATCAATGTGAACCTTATGACATGAAGAAGGGTGTACGATAAAAAAAAAACATGAAACATGATTTGGAATATATAATATTGAATTGGAAAATGGGGCAACTTAACAATTAAAGAGCGTGGTTTCTTTAAGGTGAAATTGATGAATTATGTCGATATTAAAAATTGAATCTGTGCTTTAAGCAAAAGAATTGGAATAGTTATGGAAGTGATTTTTTTTTATATAGAGTTATGATATTAAGAAGATTGTATAAATCTTGATTTGAAATTGAAGATATGGAATCAACAACAGAATAATATAACAATTGTGAATGAGAAGACATATTACGTGATTATAAAACTGGATTGGGGAGATGGACTCCCGATTGATTAATGTATATTGATATGGTTAATCAAATATTGAACCGAAAATGGTTTGGTGTCAAGTCACCTCTTTGGGTGTTTCTTTGGGAAATCAAAAATGGCTTGGTATCGGGTCGCCTCCCGGGGTGTTCCTTTGGGAAATTGAAAATGGCTAAAGATGTGAATAAGTTGGGCTTGAACAGCTCTACGGTGAAAGACCCAAAAGTTGCGCAAGCTAGGTATCGTGTTCCCTCGGGTTAGTCCCCGTAAAATAGATTTGGGTACCTTGTTTCCTCGGGTGAGGTCCGTAAAACAGGTATTGTCGTGGTGAATTATAGAACTATCTATTACCCAATAGTTTCGCGTAGCCTATTGAGGGAATAGAGAGGAGTTTTTATAAGCTGCACCCGACGTCGGATTGTAGTGGTGAGTTATAGAGCTATCTATTACTCAATGGTTTCGCGTAACCTGGGGGAATAGGGAGGAATTTCTATAAGTTGCATCCTATGTCGATTCAGTATGGGATTATTGGAATAAAACGGAATTGTAAATAATAGGTGGATGAATTGGAAAGAGAGATAACAAAAGACGAATGTGACTAATGAAAAAGAAAAGAAAAGAATAGAAATAAAAATTTAATAGATAAATTAAGACGCTGAAGCGAGTTTAATGATACTATAATGTTGAAATAATTAACAGACGAACTAAGTGGATGAGTTAAGTAAATTTGAAATCAAGAAATCTAAATGAATTCATATTATCTTTGAAGTTTATATAAACTGGATGTGTATCTGAATTGAGAAATAAATAAAATGAATAAATGAAAATAATTGCATAATATCTTGTTCATCCACACATCACAAGTCATGCATTGCACTTATTTTAATCTTTATTTTACGAGTTTCGGCTCAGATTGTCTATATTCAATTTTTTTTCCAGGTTGTAATACAAAGAGAAGACACGGAGGCATTCTAAGGTTTTGAAGAATAAAGAACATGAATTTATTTTTGATGGAGACATGTAGTTATCTTTTTGCAAAATGTAAAGAATTTAAAGATGCAGTTCATGTAGACATGTTTTGATTAGATGCATTTTTTTTAAAGATTTAAGTTATATAACTTTAAGAATTTAAGATTTTTTTTTTGCTTTAGATGAATGTAATAATTATGAGAGAAATTAAGTGTTAGAGGTATAATATATGGTTGTGATGTATATATGTATTCGTATATTTATGGACTGGTTTGGGACTTGTGATCGAAGCGGTGCCTGCGTATAAAATGTGATTTGAGTTAAACAGGTTTACAGAAAAATTTTGGGATAGTTCGAAAAATAGAAGTGATTTTGCCGAAATTTTTTAAAATTAGACTTAGTATATTTTGGAATTTGGGTTAAGTAATGACTTATCACAAATTAAATTCAAGAGAATATTATTAAAGAAATTTGGTTAAAGAAATAATGAGTTTTCAAGTGAGGATCTCACGCCTCTGAGTCGGGAGTGTGGCAATTATTATGATCAACGAGATATGGATACTATTTTACAAAATTTATCATTCCCATAGAGAACACCTCGCAATTGTGCTAGGAATTTCCTTGAGAGTGGCAAATTACAAAGATACCAATTACCTCGACCAACTACATGTATGCATTGTGGGGCAAGGTTGCCTCGTCGTGAAACATTTAGCATGTATTGCAATAATGAAAAGTCAAATTTGCCTTTGATAACAGCTTTCGATGAGTTGTTCAATATCTTCTCCAATCAAACGGCAGAATGTTGGCATTTTAGAAAAAAAATTCAAGCATATAATCATGTATTTGCATTCACTTCAATGGGAGTTTATGTGGAAGAAATTATAGCAACACGATCTCGATGTATTTTCACATTTCGTGTGCAAGGAGGAATATATCATAAAACTAGTAGTCTTCTACCAACTGCAAGTGACCGACCGAGATATTTACAGTTGTACATATACGACACTGAACAAGAGATTGATAACAGATTGTCGAAAACTAAAGGCTTGCGCAAAGAGATGGTTGAGAAGATAACATCTATTTTAGATGTCCATAATCCGTTTGTGCACACATTTTGCCATTTAACACAATGCCAAGATATTCATGATTGTAGGCTTATTATCAAAGAGCAAAATGTTGAACGTCGACAGTATAATTTACCAACAACTTCTCAGGTTGCAGCAATTGTAGTAAGTGGAGAAGAAGTTGAAAATGTAAAGGAAAGAGACATTATTGTTCAATGGACCAATGGACATCTACACACTGTACCAGATGTTGCTGGGTACTATTATCCTTTACAATATCCATTACTCTTCCCTTACGGTACATATGAGTGGGACATAAACAGTCGAAATGACAATGGTGACAAAGTCACATGTTGCGATTTTTACTCATATATGCTACAGGTCATGTTTTTGTTATTTTTTAATAATTTCATTATTCACTATGTAATCTTAATAATATAATCGAATCTTCAAGTTGCTCACATAAAATTACAAATTAGATTCGTCCCAATGATCGTTCATTTCTTCTTTGAGGGGGCCGACTTTTACAACAGTATGTTGTCGACAATTATGTCAAGATTGAGTCCAACAATCTTCGATGGATACTCACACATTAAAATGACATTCGAGCTGAGTTATATCAAGACCTTCAAGACTCAGTACAAGCTGGAGAATTATATGGAGGTAAAGGTCGTATGTTACATGAATTATGTATGTACTTCGACACTTTTAAATTAGTTGTTAGCATTAAATACTATTTTTCTGTAAGTAGGTAATATTGGATGTAGAGTCGTACTATCGTCATCATTTGTTAGAAGTCCGCGAGACATGTATAAAAAATATCAGGATGCAATGGCTTTAGTTCAAAAGTATGGCAAGCCTGATCTCTTCCTTACAATGACATGTAATCCTAATTGGCCAGAAATTAAAGCAAAATTGTTACCCGACCAAGCACCTCATGATCGTCCAGACTTGCTAGCGAGAGTATTTCAATCAAAAGGAGTTGAAGAAAGATATTTTGACAAAACACATACTTGGTAAAGTTGTTGCGTACGTGTACGTTATTGAGTTTTAAAAGAGGGGCCTCCCACATGTGCATGTGCTTCTCATATTGGATGAAAATAATAGGTTAAATAGCCCAGATGATTATGATACTATTGTCCGAGCTGAAATTCTAGACAAGTAACAAAAGCCTCAATTGTATAATGCTGTGATGAATTACATGATATATGGCCCATGCGGAATGTATAACAACCGCGCACCATGCATGAGAAGTGGAATATACAAACGACATTACCCTAAGCCATTCTCGGCAACTACAATTCTGGGAAATGATTCGTATCCAACATATCGAAGACGAGAAGACTAACCAGTGACATTAGAAGGTAATGAAGAAATATAAGTTGACAATAGTTGGGTTGTTCCATATAATCCGGGGTTATTTTTAAAATATGATTGTCATATTAATGTTGAAGTATGCAGTAGCATTCATAGTGTGAAGTACTTATACAAATTGCCATTGCAACAACCACACTAATGCCTGGGGGAAGGACTGCACATTCAAGGTTTAAGATTCTGTTGAATCCAGATGCATCATCGGTGTGTTCTGTAAAAACAATTTGACTTATCTGAACTAATAAGACGAGCAACAATTATCATTTGGGATGAAGCAACCATGATAAATCAGTATGCATTTGAAGCCCTTCACCGAGCATTTACGGATATTATTGGGAATGATTTGCCATTTGGTGGAAAGACTATTGTTTTTGGTGGTGACTTTCGCCAAGTCCTTCATGTTGTCCCAAAAGGTACAAAGGCAGAAACCATAAATGCATGTATTATAAATTCACCTCTATGGAGTAAAGTTCAAGTGATTTGCTTAAAGCAAAATATGCGATCAGTGAATGATCAAGAATTTTCTAATTTTCTTCTCTGTGTTAGAGATGGGGTTCATCCGACCATTGAAAATGATATGATTAAAGTACCAACATCAATGTCAATACCATGGGAAGGCAAAGAGTCTATTAACCGATTAATCGAAGAACTTATCCTGATTTGCTTGATCATGTTCCTGCTAGAGAATATATGGTCACTAGGAGTTTACTAACTCCTTGAAATGATGATGTCGACATGCTCAAATGGAAAAGTGGTAGAAAGATTTCCTGGACAGGCCAGAATTTACTATTTTTTTGATAAAGTTGAAAATGATCCTCATAATTTGTACCAATAGGAATTCTTAAACTCCATCGCTCTAGGAGGTTTACTACCACATGTGTTGAAATTGAAAGTGGGAGCGCCAATTATGTTTTTGAGGAAACTTGATCTTGGTAATGGTTTATGCAATGGCACAAGATTGGCAGGATATTTTAAGGACGTAATTTCATAGACGCCGAGATATTAACAGGATATTTTAAGGGCACAAGGGCATTTCTTCATCGCAACCATTAAAGACTTCAGCTAATATAAAACTCCAATTCGAAATGACCCGTACACAATTTTCAATGCAGCTCAGTTTCGCATCAACAATAAATAAGGTACAAGGTCAAACTATACCACGTGTGGGAATTTATCTTCCTGAGCATGTATTCAACCATAGACAATTATATGTTACATTATCAAGGGGGACATCTCAACAGACAACCAAGGTTTCGGTTCGAAAGGGATCTATTATAGGTCAAAGTAGTGTATACACAAGAAATGTTGTCTATAACGCTGCTTTTTTGCCTAGGGATATATAATGTGTGTGTAATAAATAGACATCTTAATTTATTTATATATAAATTTTTTTGTAATATGTAATTCGTAATGAATGAACATCTAATTTGTTATTTTTCTTATTCTTTATTTTATATTTTCATATGAGATTATATTTGCAAGAAAATCAATAACAAATAAATATACGATGTCAATTCGTTACCATCCTCTAAGCAACATAAATACTATTTATTATGCATTTTTTAATTTAGTTTCGTTTAAAATAAAGTACTTTATATTAATTAAGTATTTAATTAATTATTAAAAGGATCAAAATTCATTAAGTATCAGCAAATGTGATTGTGACTGTGATTGTGTTTTTTTTAATATGCATAAATAATAGAAATGATCCAAATACTCGAGTATTGGGACAACTACAAAGAAAAACAACTATTAGACATTATGATCTTACGAAAGAGATAAAAAATGTAATTCTCTTAATATTATTGTCAATTCATGCCTCACAAGTTGTCATCATATATATTTTTTCTTTATTAATTACATATTCTAAAATTTAATATAGCCAGAACAATTATCTATTTATAGTCCTGGATGACCGTTTTCAGTTGGAGGTAATAAAATTACGTTACGACAATTAATCATATGAGAGCTTAATGCACAAAAAGAGTTTAGGTATAATAATTTTTCAATTGCTTCACTTAAGAGAAATTATCATACAATAGCACTAACAAAATTTTGTATTTCTACAGAGATTCTATTATAACTAAAATTGAATATGAATTGACAGAGATATGCTAACATCGTTGTGAACACTTGGTAAGTGATTGTAAAAAATAATCATGAACATTAATTATGACATTTTGTAATTGAACAATCATTTACAGGAAGTTATTACTTTTCAACGACATCAATGGAATGAAAAAAGAGTATTTTGGTATATATCATAATTTTAAAAATTATGTTCGTTTTCAATTCTTACAAACATTTAAATTTATCTTTTCATGTGTTCACATTTTCACTGCAATTGATTCATAGTGGAAGTACGCGCATCCAAGACAATGAAGACATTAAAGTGGAAAGTATAAATTTTTACCTCTTCTACATATGTATTTATTTTATGAATTTAAAATGTTCTTGAATTAATTGCTTAATTTATTTTTATAGTTTTTCGAGCAACAGTTGAAGGAAAAATTAAAAAGATACAAAATAGTAGTGTAAAGATGTGACAAGGTACTTTTTTGACATATTTATACTATCTATATTATACTTACTACTATAATAAAATAACTCTTTACAGTTTTACTTTTTAGTAAGATAATAGTTCTACTGTTTGCAAACTAAATATTATTTTTTCATTTAAAAAAGTACCACCGTGAAATACATAAAATATTAGATGTTGTTTTCTCTCAATTAGAAGATTGTGAAATATTCTATAAGGTTTTTAAAGGTTTCTCTCCCTTTCTCTCTCTAGATACTTTTTTTTATGGGTTTATTTAATTTAATTTCTACTGTAATTTTATGAATTAAAACTGAAAAATTATTAATTTTCTCAAATTTTATTCTTTCATTTTATTAATTTGAATTTTGTTAGATTTGAGTAATCAATCATTTAATACATATATCTGATCATATTTTGCTGTATCATATTTTTCAATTAGAAAAAAAATTATGTATTATTTTTAATAATAAAATTTAATAAAATTTATATGTAATATTCTTTTTGAATTTAATTTTTAAAAAAATTTAAAAATTATCATTTTGTTACCGGCGTGACTCCGTCCCGCTAGTAGTATAGATAATATTTTGTAAGTTCAATTACAACATTTACCCGCAAGCGGAGTGACGTAAGGGGGACGTAAATGGCACCGTGAAGCTCCCACAAGAAGAAAAGACGGCTTTGTACATATGGTTATCGTCTCTCTCTCTCTCTCTCTCTCTCTGAATCGCCACATCAACTGATTCTGATTGTTTAATTGTCCTCGTTGTTGCGTGGAACGGCGCTTCTAATTGGATCCATGGAGGGCCATGAATGTTATTCGAAACCTCAAGCTCAAAGCGAATTTGAGCCTCTGAATTTTAGGGTTTCTACTTTCTCAATGCGCAAAGAAGCAACCAAGGGGTGTTCCAACTTTCAGCCGGTAATTGCTCCGAATCATTCTGATTTGCCTTCTTCTATTGATCCCTGTTAGATTCAAAATTTGGAGTCATTTTTCTTGTTTTTAGTTGGATTCAAAATCAATAAGTGGGTCATACGAAGAATTACTAGTGTTATGGATTTTGATTAGTCGTAGTTGAACGAAAGATGGGAACTTGATCTTTGATTCTTCTGGCTTGAAGATGACTCGGCTCTTATTTTCTTCTCAATTTTCATGTATTCCGGAAGTAAGGATTGAAAAACTAAAATTAGGGATGGAGCAATTTTTTGTTTTTTTTTAACGTTTATATGGTACTTTATTTTCGTCATTTAATAGAATCAAGTCAAGAAAATGTGGTTTATAATCTGAAACTGAGCATTTTGTTTTCGTTGACATAACCTTAGGTCCTTAACATAAAGACTCTTGTGTTGTTGTAAAATGCTTAAAT
>JAOTRH010132383.1:0-14210 GCA_034768845.1 Heliamphora exappendiculata | reverse complement strand
TGAATACAAAAAAAATTTATAAGTTTATATAATATAATACACTTATATAATATAATAAATTTGAATACAAAAAAAAACTTATAAGTTTAGATAACATCATAAACTTATAATAATAAACTTATATAATATAATAAACTTATATAATATAATAAATTTGAAAAAAAAACTTATAAGTTTGAATAATATAATAAACTTATATAATATTATAATATAATAAATTTGAATACAAAAAATAAACTTATAAGGTTATATAATATAATAAACTTATAATAATAAACTTATATAATATAATAAATTTGAATTTAAAAAAAAACACAAAAAAACAGGTCGGGCCGGTTAAACCCACCCAAAGGCCCGGGCCCGAGGCCCAAAGCCCGTAACCCAAGCCCCGAGGCCCTGGGCCGACCCCCAAAGAAAAGGCCCGGCCCAAATATTTGGCAGAAGCCTACCGGGCCAAAGCCGGGCCCAAATTACACGCCTAAAAAAGCATATATAGCATATTGATTTTTTCCACTAAATAATTAAAATTTATATTGAATAAAACTCCCAAAAAGTCCTTTTCTTTATAGGGAAAAAAACCGGTCAATAGCATTTTTCTTGTTAAAAAAAAAAGACAAATAATCCTTCTGCCTTCTATTTCATTGAAGTTCACAAAAAAAAATAATAATAAAAGCTATCTATTGAAGTTCAAAAAAATAATAATAAAAGTTATATCAGTTGAAGGGTAAATTCTAGAAACTATAAGATTTCAAAGTTTTACTGTGAGAGGTAACAGGTAATCCCATCGCTCTGCTAGAGTAAATGAATTTTTAAAAAATTTTAAAAAAAGCTTTTAGTATCCAAAGTTCTACTTTAAGACCCCCTCTTTTATCTTCTAGGCTAACACAAATCTCATCTCGTTAGAAAATACGAATTCAAGTAATTTTTATGTATATTTGAATATTCTTATATATAAATACTTAAAATTTTTTCATGACACCAATTACTCATATAATAAAACCTTTTAAACATTTTGAGAAAATTATTCATGAAAAAATTAAATTAATTAAATATTCATGATTAAATTTCTTGTACAAATTTTTTATAAAGTATATAATATATTTTTAAAATTATATATACCATTAAAATATATATTTAAAATAGCTTAAAATACGTATTTAAAATTATTAAATTTCTTTTATATATATAAAATAATGTATACAACCTATTTTTAAAATTATATATATCATTAAAACATCCATAAATGTGACTTTATCCAAAAAAAAAACTTGTTTTCAAGCGGCTTTTAGCTAAAAGAGATTTTAAGTCCGAAAAATTTAGAAATTTTATTTTTATATAATTTTATATTTAATATTGATATTGTTTGATAAAAGTAATAATATTTTTAAAAAATATATAAAATTATTTTATATAAAAAATAAAAAAAAACAAAAAGCATTTTGACTTCTTATAGGAGACTTTTTAACTTTTTTCGTTTTACTTAAAATTAGTTGTCAAATGATGCTTAATAAATTATTTTGTAATATTTAATTATGAATGGGTAGGAGGTAAAAGATTTTAATCATTTTATTTTTATAGTATTTGTAATTTTTATAATTATTATTTAAACAAAATAATAAATAAAATAAAAAATAATAATAAAATATTGAAAGAAACAATATGGCCGAATGCAATCCCATCGTAGGCCTGCGAAATAAATTTTGGGGAAAGAAAAAAAACTCTGAGTTCTAATAGTTACTCATAGATCTCAAAGTTTAATGACTCAAATCTCATCTCTTCCCTCTGAAAAACAAGAATTCATATGACTTTTTAAAAAGAAAATTATATTTTATGTATTAGGAATTATTCATGTTTAAAGACACTCTCGCTATTTTTAAGAACTTTCATGTATTTTAATAATTAATTTTACACTTTATTTTTAAAAAAATAATCTGTTAGATCTATGCAACCCATGAGGGGGTGAATTGGGTCTTTAAAAAATAAATAGCAATTTAAAAATATTTTTCAAAAATCTTTTAATATTGCAATAAGGAGGGATAAGCAAATATGAAATCAATACAAGTATTAAAAAATGAGGGATAGAGAGATAGAACCAGACACTAGAGATTTATAGTGGTTCGGCTTTATCTCAGCCTACATCCACTACTCAAGATCTCTCTTGAATATTTTTACAATTCAGAATACTTCACGGGTGTATTTCAAGCCTTTACAATTTTCAAGATTTCGCTGGAATGAACTGAATGTTTACGGGCATATTAACAAGCTTATTTCAGCTTTAAGAAAATCTTATGAAAACAAATCTCTGTTTTCTTCTAATCTCTCTTGAACTCTTTTTTGATGAGTTTTACTCACTCACTCAAAGGTTAAATGGTGACTCATCGTTGATTACAATAAATGAGGTGTAATAAATGAAGAACACCCACTCTCTTTATAGAAATAATTTACAATAAATGAGAGGGTAAAGAAAGATAAGGAACAAGAACTGGAGTTACAGCAATAAATGTGAGCTTGATCATCTCTGAGATTGATTTTAGCAATGGAACAGTAAATGCAAGTCTCTAGCCTTCTTAAATATTGAGAAGTAACTCCTTATATAAGTTCCTGGGGTATCATGACCGTTTGAGATAGGTGGGAGTAATAAATGCTAAAAATTCAACTGTTGAGATCTGTCGTATTTTGAATTTTCATCTTTAGGGTCGACACAAATGGCTTTGGTGTCGAAAGTGTCTAAGGCAGGGTTCTTCAAGTGGTTGAGTTGACACGAATTTTCTGAGGGGTCGACACAATTTTTACACTTTACCTTCCAACATTCTGGTGTCGACATATTTGAATCTGGTGTCGACTTGTTTAAAGCTTCAGCATCCGGAGGGACCATTCGTGTCGACTCAACTTGTCTCTGGTGTCGACACTAAATCTCTGCAGGAAGTCTTGGTACTTTTGTGTCGACATATTTGGTCTTTAGAGTCGACACCAAAATTTTGCAATCAGTCTCGGTTATTTTGTGTCGACACATTTGCTCTTGGGGTCGACACCAAAATTCTATAGGCAGGCTCGGAACTTTTGGATCGACACAACTTATCTTGAGGTCGACACCAAAAATCAGCTGGAGATCTCGGTTGTTTTGTGTTGACACAATTTCCATTTGTGTCGACCCAAACTTTCGGATACCAAAAG
This sequence comes from Heliamphora exappendiculata, assembly GCA_034768845.1. Classification (NCBI taxonomy): domain Eukaryota; kingdom Viridiplantae; phylum Streptophyta; class Magnoliopsida; order Ericales; family Sarraceniaceae; genus Heliamphora; species Heliamphora exappendiculata. Next base: position 11,036 of record JAOTRH010132383.1, on the reverse strand, counting down.
TGAGGATCACTTTTGTGTCAACACAAAATTAATTTGTGTCGACTCAAATGAGTCATGAGCACTTCGTCACTTTTATGTTGATACAAAACTAGTTTGTGTCGACACTAACGTTTTGGTACCTGAAGATCAACTTGTAAAACAGTTAGGGTGTCAAACCATTTGATCAATAAGTGTTGACACACTTGATAAGTTTTAAGTATACTTTGCCTTAAAAGTGTTTGACTTAATTTTCAATTAAGATCAACACAAAATATTCTAATTAAAGAATGCTTAAGTATTTGAATTTTTTTGAGATAAAAGTTATTTCTGTTTGGCTAAGGTGTCAATTTTGATTGTTCAAAATGTGTTAACACTTTTATTTTGGAATTATAAAATATTATCCATTTAAAACTATTTATTCTTAGAAAATGAATTATGAAAATCATCAAAATCAAATTAAAAAGCTCTTGGGCTAACAATCTTCCATTTTTTGATGATTACAACCATATTTCTATTTTTTTTAAAATAGTTTAAAATATTTTTCAACAAGGGTTCTCCCTTTATCGATATGCCTTAAACAAAAAAAGCAATTATAGAGGCTAGGTATAACTCATAGTGAAAACATACAGTTTTTAACATAATTTGCACAAGAAATTAAGAAGCATTCAGAATTTATTTTAATTTGTGCAAAACAGTGAATGTGTGAAGTGATTTAACCAATCACATCCAATTTCATATGTAATCTATTCAACACACATCCATACCCAAAAGAATAAGATGTAATAAACAGATATAAGAATAATTGTGATACCATTCATCGAAAACAAAAATTGTTCAAACATTCACAATATTTAAACTATTCATCCAACAAATAACCCACCAAATCAAGGGAAATATATGTAAAATATTACAACTTCTCATTCATTCAAAAACTTAAAAGAAAGTTTGAAACTCCCCTTTTCTTCACTTTTACTCCTTTTGTCTTATGTACTTTTCTTTTCTTCCTCTTTTCTCCCATTTTGTAATCTTCAAAAAATGGGGCTATTGATCGTCCATGAATTTCTTGAATTCCTTCTTAGTTTTGGCTTTCTCTTTGCTTACGGAGACTCGTTCTTTGGTGGCGCATGATCGTTCGTCTTTTGCTTCACCCGTTGTAAGGGCTTCCCATCGTGCTGCCAAAGCAAGGTCAGCTTCGCGCTTGAGTCTAGCTACTTTTTCTTCTTTTGTTTTCTTGGGCTTGAACTAATTTGCCCATGCCTTTTTTAGCCATTTCAAGTGCTCTTCCATCTTTTGGGAGTTAGTATGCACTGCAGTGACGATGTCTTGGTCATACTCCTTGCGCACTTGATGAATGATGGCCTTGTTGCAATTGATAATCGATGCAATGTTCTCATCCATTATTTTGCAGAGTGCTCTTCCTGCATCGTGGCATTTTCCACATCTCTACGGAGGCTCCGGTTGGTCTTAGCAAGATGTTTTACTTTCTCAGAGAGGGAAGAGATGATATGATTCAAGTCGAAAAAGTCTTAGTCGACTTTAGCTTGAAAAAGAGTGACTTTGGAAGATAGAGAGTTGATCAAAAATACGACCTCAGATAGGTCAACTTGAACATAGGAAGAAGATGATGTAGGAGTAGCATAGGGAACAAATGTAGAGGTGGGAGGAGGAGGAGGAACAGAATGTGATGGACCGGGGGTATCAACAGGTGGAACGGGGGGAAAATCAAGGTCGATGGGAATCGATGAAATATCTCGATGAGGGGGAGGAGGAGTCCTAACAGAGGGTTGTGGTCCACACACCATCAACATGTGCAATTTACATATGTTTCAGTGTGGAACTCCCATATGGGTCATGCTTTAAAAAGGCAACAGCCTTCTCCTTAGAAGAATCAATGCCAAAATAGCAAAAAACACGGGTGAGGTACATCCCATGTGGCAGAGAGAAATTTTTCTTGCTGTGGGAATGAAGCATATAGGAAATGAACAAAAATTTCAATTTTAGTTTTTGCTTCTTGAGAATGCACCACATAATAAATATGTGCATATATGAGACATCACCAAATTTTCTCAGTTGAGGGAGAAAAATGTGGTTGACCATATGATGCAAAAGATGCATCTCTGTTTTCAAGGAATTAGCCTCTAAAGGCTTAGTAGGGTCGATGTTCTCATTCTCAAAAATAATTTTGACAGAGTCAAAAAAAGAAAAACCTTCAACCTCAATGGATTTCTGGCTGTGATAAACAAAAATATCCCCTTTGGGGATGCCAATGATTTCGTTCAAGGAGGAGGGGGTCAAAACGATGTCTTTACCATTCACTCAAGTGGTGATAGTGGTGGTCGAAACTAGGAATATGTGAAAGTGAGCATAAAAAGATTTAACAAGTATGGGATAGTAAGGTTCTTTAATCTGAAGTAGCTTTTCCCACCTAAGGCCAGAAAAGAGATCTCTGAATCTCATTTCTATGGAGTCAAAGAAATCAAAGTCTATAGAACGACCGGGGGCAATCTTTCGATTCACAAAGGAAGAAAAATAAAGTTGACGATACTTAGACGATTGGAAAGAGATTACCTCAGAGGAGGCAATATTTTCTGGAATGGTGGTCGCCATTGTCGCCGTCGTCGTTTGGGTCGTCTTCTTCCGTTTCAAAGTTCTAGGGCTCGAAGGACCCTCATGGCTAGTCATTTGGAACCCTTTTCCATCATCTTTAGAGGAATTTTTGGTGAAAGGAGGTTGAGATTGAAGAGAAGAGGGAGGGTCGACTCAGAGTTTGAGAGGAAAAGAGGCGGGAGATGAACGATTTTAAGAGAGAGAGGAGGAAAATAAAATGACGTTTCGGGGACCAACGCCTCTTTTATAGGCATAACGATTTGTGTCAACACATTTCATGTCAAGTGTGGGTATCGAAATAGATAGTTGGAGTCGACACAATTTAAGTTGGTGTCGACACTTTTTGGCTATTTGGGTTGACCCAGTTAAGATTGGTGTCGACACAAATTTACCGAAAGTTAGGAAAAACTACGGTGTTGACACTGAATAGAATGGGGTCGACACTTTTGTTTCCAGTGCCACTTCTATACAGTTTTGTGTCGATACTTCACACATTTGTGTCGACACTTTTTCAAGTTGTGTGGACACATTTTCACATTCAAGAAAGAATATCAAGTATATTAAAATGCAATAAAAGACATGATTAGTATGGAATATAAATCATCAATTTGGAGCACAAAACATACCAAGTTCTCTTCTAATAAAGTATATTTTTTCTTCATTTAAAGGTTTTGTGAAAATATCTGCTAACTCGTAATCAGTGCCTATAAATTCAAATTCAATGTTTTCTTTTTACACGTGATTTCTTATAAAATAATGTCTAATCTCTATGTGCTTTATTCTTGAGTGTTGTATAGAATTTTTGGATATATTGATTCCACATGTATTATCACATTTTATAGGAATATGATCTAGGTGAAAGCCATAGTCTTCTAATTGTTGTTTCATCCAAAGAACTTGTGCACAATAGCTACCAGCTGCAATATACTCAGCATCGACTGTAGACAAGGCTGCTGAGTTTTGCTTCTTGCTAAACCAAGAGATTAGTGAGTGTCTTAAGAATTGATAAGTACCACTTGTGCTTTTTCTATCTACTTTACATCCAGTAAAATCAGCATCTGAGTAACTAAATAACTCAAAGGCTATTCTTCTAGGATAAAATAATCATAAGTTTTGTGTTCCTAAGAGGTATCTAAGGATGTGCTTAACAGCGGTCACATGTGATTTCTTAGGATTAGATTGAAATTTAACACACATACAATTACTGAATATAACATCCGGTCTACTAGCAGTTAAATATAAGAGGGATCCGATCATACCTCTATAACATTTTTCGTCAACTGTTTTACCATCTTCATCCTTATCAAACTTTGTTGTAGGATACATTGGAGTTCCCATAAGCTTTGCTTTTAACATATCAAACCTCTTTAATATTTCCCTTGTGTATTTGGCTTGATTGATGTAGATTCCTTCTTGAGATTATTTAATTTAAAATCCTAGAAAGTAGTTGAGCTCACCTATTATGCTCATTTTGAATTCTCCCTACATACATTTAGCAAAATCCTTGTAAAGAGATTCATTAGTTGCATCAAAAATTATATCATCTACATAAATTTGTACAACTAGCATGTTACTTCCTCAAGACTTGATAAAAATGGTGGTATCAATTTTTCTTCTAGAAAATTCATTTTCAATCAAGAATTTGCTAAGTTTGTCATACCAAACTCTTGGTGCTTGTTTGAAACCATAGAGAGCCTTGGTAAGTTTGAAAATATGATTAGAAAAATTTAAATTTTTAAAGCCATGAGGTTGTTTCACATAAACTTTCTTAGAGATAAAACTATTTAAAAAGACACTCTTGACATCCATTTGATAGAGTTTAAAATTTTTAAAATATGCAAAAGAAAGCAACATCCTAATGGCTTTAAGCCTAATTACAGGAGCAAAAGTTTCATAAAAACCGATGCCTTCTTCTTAATTGTAACATTGGGCTACCAATCGAGTTTTGTTCCTAAGAACTACTCCATTTTTATCCATTTTATTTCTAAAAATCCATTTTATACAAATAATGGAGTGTTCTTTAGGTCTTGGGACTAAAGTCCAAACTTTGTTTCTTTCAAATTGGTTTAGCTCTTCTTGCATAGCCAAGATCCAAAATTTATCATTTTCGGCTTCCTCAAAATATTTTGGTTCAGTCTGAGAAAAGAGTACTAAATTACCACAAACATTATATAGAGAAGAGCGAGTTTTGATACCTTGAGATGGATCATCAATGATTAGATCTTTTGGGTGACCTTGAGCATACCTTCATTCTTTAGGTAATTCTAAATTTTTTGGAGTTTCAGACTCTGTAATCTGCTGGACTGCATTATGCTGAGAATTTGATGCTTACTTTTGATTTGGATCTTCCTTATCTTTGATGAAGATATTTTCAACACCTTTTTCTATATCTAAAAGGTTATTTTCATAAAAATTTTTTGAAAAACCAAGGTTAGCTTCATAAAAAATAACATGTATAGATTCTTCACCAAGTAAGATCTTTTTGTTGAAAACTCGATACGCTTTACTAGATATAGAATATCTTAGAAAAATACATTCATCAGATTTTGTATCGAACTTGTCCAAAAATTTTTTGCTATTATTTTAAACAAAATATTTGTACTCAAATGCGCGAAAATAACTGAAGTTAAATTTTCTTCCATTCCATAGCTCATATGGAATTTTCTTGAGAGACACTTTTATCATAACTCTGTTTATGATAAAACAAGCAGTGTTTACAGTCTCGACCCAAAAGTATATTGGTAGATTATTTTCACAAAGTATGGTTCTAGCCATTTCTTCTAATGTCCTATTTTTCCTCTCAACAACTCCATTTTGTTGAGGGTTTTTAGGAACAGAGAAATTATGGTTAATACAATTTTCATCACAAAATTTTTCAAAATTTTTGTTTTTAAATTCTCTACCATGATTATTTCGGATACTTGTGATTTGAAATTTTTTTTTATTTTGAACTCTCCGAGACATTTTTATAAAAGATGCAAAAATTTCATCCTTATAAGTTAAGAATAGTATCCAAGTGTATCTGGTGAAGTCATCTATAATAACAAAGACAAATCTTTTGCCTCCAAGACTTAAAGTCCTTGTTGGACTAAATAAGTCCATATGCAATAGTTGTAATGCATAGAAGTTGAAATCTCATTTTTAGAATGAAATGAACTTCTAATTTTTTTGCCTTGTTAGCATGTATTATACACTTAGTTTTTTTCAAATTTAATTTGGGGTAACCCAATTACCAATTTCTTTTTTAAAAGTTTTGAAATTAAGTTCATGTGTGCATGTCCAAGCCTTCTATATCATAACCAACTATTATCACTCAAGGCGGCTAAGCACTTGGTGTCATTCTTAGAAAGATCATTTAGAGTAAATGTATAAATATTTTCATGCCTATGACCTTCAAGAATAACTTGTTATTGGTTGAATATTCAATAATACACTTAGCATGATCAAACACAACTTTGTAGCCTTTATCATAAAGTTGGCTTATGCTAAGAAAACCATATGTTTCAAATCATCAACAAGCAAAATATTTTCAATAGAAGGAGAAGGAATTTTTTCAATGCAGTCAATTCCTATGATTTTTTATTTGCTATTGTCTCCAAATGTTACAAATCTACCATTTTTGGCTTGAGAGATGCAAATATTGATTTGTCGCATGTTATATGTCGTGAGTAAGTACTATCGAGGTACCACATCCTCTCATTGAATTAGGATTTGAGACACACCTGTAAGGAGAATCAAGTTCTGATTTTTGGTACCCAAATTTTTTTGGATTCATTGATGTTAGTTTCTTGAGGGTGTGTTCCTTTAGGAACCCAAACCTTCTTAACAGAAATATTTAAAGATTTTCTATGTAGACAGTAGATGACAATGTATCCATGCTCATAACAGTGAAAGCAAATGGCATTTGAATGATTTGATGATAACTTGACAAATAAGTTGCTCAAGAATTTTTGTTTATTCTTGGATTTATAACAAATTTCAATTTTGTTAAAAATTTATTTTTGCATTCCAAGAAATTTATCCAAATTTTTCTTTCCTTGAGTGAACTTATAAACAGTTTTTGTAAGATCCTCAACTCTTTCATTCAAAATTTGGTTTTTATTTTTCAGATCAGAGACTTATTTTGCTAAAATAGAGTTTTCACTTTTTAAAGTCTCTATTTCAGTTGAGAAGGAAAGAACTAATTTTTTCAAAATAGAATTCTTGGCACAAAATTTTCTCAATTCATCATGCAAATCTTCAAAAGTATTTTATAGTTCTTATAATGAAAAAGAATCAGGAGTTACCTCATCATCATCTCTGGCCATAAAACATAGATTGGCAATTTCATTTTTTTCATTTTCATCCTCAGAGCTGCTGTCATCGCTTTCGCCCCAAGCTGCAATCATGGCTTTCTTGAAGCATTTCTTGAAGCATTTCTTGAATTACTTTTTGAGCTGAGGGCATTCAGCTTTGACGTGTTCAGACTTCTTGCATTCGTAGCAGATTATCTCATTCTTCTTGTGTTCTATTTTGAATTTGTTGAAATCACCTTTGAACTTGTTTGGTTCTCCCTTGTATCCTTTCTTCTTAAAGAATTTTCTTCCTCCTTATTTCTTATTTCTAAGAAACTTCTTGAACTTCTTTGTGATAAGAGCTATGTCTTCATTCTCATCATTGGAGAACTCTTCTTCAGATTCTTCATCATGAGTTGAAGATTTAAAGGCAATGCCTTTCTTTTTTTTGTTGTCTTTCTCATTATCCATCTTGATGCTCATCTCATGGGTCATGAGATAACTAAGAAGTTTTTCTAGGCTGAGCCTGTTCAGATCATTGGTTTCTTGTATAACCGTGATCTTTGCTTCCCAACTCTTAGGCATGCACCTAAGAATTTTTCTTACCATCTCTACATTAGAATAAATCTTGCCAAGAAATTTCAGTCAAATTTTTATATCAATGAAGGGAGTAAACATATCAAATATAGTTTCATCATGTTTCATTTTAAATAGTTCATAGTTATGTATAAGCAGACTGGTTTTTGACTCTTTCACTTGATTGGTACTCTCATAGGTAATTTCGAGCCTATCCTAAATTTTTTAGCGGTGTTACAAGTTGAGTTCCTATTGAACTTGTTTGGGTTAAGCGAGCAGTAATGGAGATTCATAGCTTTAGCATTTTTTTGTACCTCCCTAATGCCAGTTTCAGTCTATTCTTCTTTTGGTTTATAGACAATTTCTTTTTCAACAGTTTTGGTGGGTCTTTTGGGTCCATTTATGATAACTCGCCAAAGGTCATAGTCTATAGCTTGAATGTATATTCTCATTCTAGCTTTTTAATAGTTATAGTTTGTTCTATTGAACAAATGAGGTCTGTTGGTCGATTGACCTTCAGATTGGGCAGGTCCAATACTAGTGATTGCTATAAAAAAACTCTTAGACTGTTAAGTCAAAAGTAAAAGTCCAAGCTCTAATACTAATTGTTAGATCTAGGCGACTCAAGAGGGAGAGTGAATTGGGTCTTTAAAAAATAAATAGTAATTAAAATTTTTTTTTTCAGAAATCTTTTATTATTATAATAAGGGGAGATAAGCAAATATGAAATCAATGCAAGTATTAAAAGATAAGGAATAGAAAGATAGAACCAGACACCAGAGATTTATAGTGGTTTGACTTTATCCTAGCCTACATCTACTTCTCAAGATCTCCTTTGAGTATTTTCACAATTCAGAATACTTCACGAGCGTATTCCAAGTCTTTACAATCTTTAAGATTTCGCTTGAATTGTCTAAATGTTTACGGGCACATTAACAAGCCTATTTCAGCTTCAAGAAGATTCTATGAAAATAAGCCTCTATTTTCTTCTAATCTCTCTTGAACTCTTCTTTGATGAGTTTCACTCACTCACTCAAAGGCTAATGGGTGACTCACCATTGATTACAATAAATGAGGTGTAATAAATGAAGAACATTCATTCTCTTTACAAAAATGATTTACAATAAATGAGAGGATAAAGAGAGATGAGGAACAAGAACTGGAGTTACAATAATAAATGTGAGCTTGATGATATCTGAGATTGATTTTATCAATGGAACAGTAAATGCTAGTCTCCAGCCTTCTTAAGTGCTGAGAAGTAACTCCTTATATAAGTTCTTGGGGTATCATGGCCGTTGGAGATAGGTGGGAGCAATAAATGCCAAAAATTCAACCGTCGAGATCTGCAGTATTTTGAATTTTCGTCTTTAGAGTCGACACAAATAGCTTTTGTGTCGACACAAAGTGTCTAGGGCAGGGTTCTTCAAGTGGTTGGGTAGACACGAATTTTCTGAGAGGTCGACACAATTTCTAAACTTTACCTTCCAACATTATGGTGTCGACACATTTGAATCGGGTGTTGACTCGTTTAAAGCTTCAGCATCCAGAGGGACCATTTGTGTCGACTTAACTTGTCTCTGGTGTCGACACTAAATCTCTGCAGGAAGTTTCGGTACTTTTGTGTCGACATATTTGGTCTTTGGGGTCGACACAAAAATTCTGCAGTCAGCCTTGGTTATTTCACGTCGACACATTTTCTCTTGGGGTCGACACCAAAATTTTGCAGGGAGGCTCGGGACTTTTGGGTCGATACAACTTGTCTTGGGTCGACACCAAAAATCTGCATGAGGTTTCGGTTGTTTTGTGTCGACACAATTTCTATTTGTGTCGACCCAAACTTCTGGATACCAAAAGTGAGGATCACTTTTGTGTCGACACAAAATTGATTTGTGTCGACTCAAATGGGTCATGAGCACTTCGGCACTTTTGTGTTGATACAAAACTAGTTTGTATCGACACTAACGTTTTTGTACGTGAAGATCAACTTGTAAAACAGTTAGAGTGTCAAACCATTTGATCAACGAGTGTTGATACACTTGATAAACTTCAAGTATACTTTACTTTAAAAGTGTTTGACTTAATTTTTAATTAAGATCAACACCAAATATTCTAATTAAAGAATACTTAAGTGTTTGAACCTTTTGAGATAAAAGTTATTTCTATTTGGCTAATGAGTCAATTTTGATTGTTCAAAATGTGTTAACACTTTTATTTTGAAAATATAAAATATTATCCATTTAAAACTATTTATTATTAGAAAATAAATTATAAAAATTATTAAAATCAAATTAAAAATTCCTTGGACTAACATAATCCATACCAAATAAATAAACAAAAAGAATCCCAATTTTACAACGTGTTTTCTCTTACTAAAATCATTTAATGATGAATTTAGAATTTTTTTGTGATAATTTAAATTGTCATTAAAAGTTAAATATCTTGTAGTGAATATATTTTATAGATTAATCTCACTACAAGAAATTAAAAAGGAAAAAATATTCAAATAATAAAAAAATAAGATGAAAAAACAACAGTTTTATTTATAGTTGTTTTGTTTTTAGTTATATTTTTGATTTTAGACTACCAAAGAAGTATATTTTGGCCTTGTTTGTCAACTGACTTTTAGCCAGGAATTTAGTTTTTTTATTTAAAGTTTAAAAGGCAAAAAAATTTTGTTTGGTAACTCAAAGGTTTTAATCCTTTTGTATTTTTACATGATTTTTTTTATATATTTTTAAAATATTTTAACTTTTATTGAGTTGATAGAACGGTGTCTTAATAAATTTTTTAATACATTTTCTTATTAAATATAATGAGGAGCTTTTTTTTATGATTTATTAATTAATGTTTAAAAATTAGATAAAATTACAATATAATAAAAAATAATTTATTTAATTTACTTTTTTATTGTGATTTGTCTCATTATTTATTTACTAGTTTAAAAATATAAAATTTCTCACTTTGTATTTGTGCAAAAGAGAAGATTACCATTTTTATTGTAAAAATGAGAACTTTTTATTTTTATTTTTTTAAAATTTTCATATTCAATATAGATATTATTTTATAGATCCCTGCAAAAATGTTATAAAAATAAAAATATTGTTAAATAAAAATATATATACTAAAAGTTATATATTTTCAAATTCTAAAAATACAAATTAATTGTATTAATGTGCTTTTTCTCTTCTTTAATTGTATAAAAATTAAGTAGTGAGACCTATTTTTATTAAAACTTGATCCCATTTGGAAAAATATTTCTTATTGGCTTACTGACTTATTTTTGCTTATTTTAACAAAAAATTTATAGAATTTAGCTTATTGGCTTATTTTTGTTTATTTTTTTATATTTTAATTAAATTTTTTTGATTTTTTTGATTTATCTCAATAAATTTTTTTTTAAAAATATAATAATTTAACTAAATAATAAAAATAATTCAATAAAAATTAAAAATTTATAATAATAAATAAATTAATAAACCAATAAATTAAATTCACCCGGCCATTATACAATGAAAAGTAAGTTTACCTATCTTTAACGTGGGTAAACAAATTTTAACTCACACAAAAAGCCCCGTCCAGCTTTCTTCGAGCTCAACCACT
>JAOTRH010132372.1:0-14211 GCA_034768845.1 Heliamphora exappendiculata | reverse complement strand
GTAAAAATGAATTTAGGGTTTGAAGAAAGAAGAAGGAGAAACAGAGAAGAAGAAAAGAGATGAGAAGAAAGAGTTTATGGAGGTTAATTAGCTTCCTTCACCCACATATCATTTACATATTATTAGGTCAAAGACAAACAAAGTACAAGAATCCAATTAACGAAATAAAGTAAAAATATAAAAGAATGAAACTAATAAACTCTCAACAAATATCAAATTAAGATAAAATATAATTATCTTTCAAAATTAAAAATAAATATTAATAGAACAAATATTTTTCTCAACATGTAAAAATTATAGTTTAATCACATAAAGATCTCCTAAGAACATCACCAAAAAATCATTATTATAATAAATATTTTTTTGACTAATACATTATCATAATAAATATTACCTAATGAGATTTCTTAGATGACTAAATTAGAAAAAAAAATATACAAAAATATAAGGAAGTGGCATAATCAAGACCAAATTAACAAATTTAATTCAATATAAAACAAAAAATAACAAATAATTAAACAAAAAAAGTTCAAAAAAATATGTAGACCATAGAAGTATTAAACACTAATTTAAAATATTAAGTACATAATTAAACACGTAATTAAAGTATTAAACACCAATTTAATTCATCAATCAAGCAATCACGAGTCCACTCGTTGCCTTGCGCCCTTGGCAAGCCAAAAACAGAGCACGAGAAAGTGAGAAGCAGAGGTGTCTGTGTGAAGCGGTGAACCGGCAAAGTCCAACCGGCAACCACGACGACCAGATCTTCAACAATCGGTGCCGTTGGACACGGGATGAAACTCGTCGAACACAACCGGCGACCACAACGGCCAGATCTACAACAATCGATGTCGTCGTTCCATCATCGCAGATCAAAAGAATTTTGTCGAATCCACGAGATAAAACTCGATTAGATCTTCAAGGAACCAAATCTGAGTTCTACCGTCAAACACAACACAAAGGAATGAAGGATGTTCTCAAATATGTGAAAAGGTGCAAAAAACATGAGGTATATCAACGAACCGTTCCTCTTTTAGTCGAGTCGGTCCAATTCGCATACGAATCGATAAAATATTCGCTACACACCGATCCGTATAGCAAACCGGCCACGAAAATCATTCTCACCGATATATCGGTGCGTATCCGACTCGGCCCTCAGGTTTTCCGCTACGTAGTGCCTAGTTCACTACGAACTAGCCGATATTCAAAACGCTACGCATAACCAATCACAAATTAGTGATTTTTACCAATAAAAACACATTTTTTTTCTAAACAATGTCAGTAAGAATCTAGTCAGTTTTGTGATGTGCATGTAGTCAAACTAGAAAAATAATTCGAAAAAAAAATCACCCAAAACAAACCAAAACCCCATATAAATAAACAAGAGAGAGAGAGAGAGAGAGAGAGAGAGATGAAACAAAGATGTTAAAGTCAAAGTACGGGTGTATACCAGTTCATCTTCACCAAGGAGTCTGACCTACTCCGAGTTTTAAATGGTAAGCCTTGGCTCTTTAACAACAATTTCTTAATGTTAGAGAGGCGGTCACCAGAGATAAAGTCCCAGGATTTTAATCCTCTTGATACACATATAAGGGTTCAGATTTGGGGAGTTCCACTAGAGTTTACATCCAAAGAGGTGGCGGAGAAAATAGGCAATAGTTTTGGCATGACTCTGGAAACCCATTTTCCAGATGAAGGTAACAGAGATGGGCACTTTATACACATTAAGGTTATTTTGAATATCCAGAAACCTCTAAGACTGGGCATGCGTATTCAACTCACGATCCATCCTGGGTTAAGTTTAGATACGAAAGGTTACCTACATTTTGTTATCATTTTGGATTGATTGGTCATGAAGCCTCAGTTTGTGTATAAAAGGCAGCTGCCATGAGGGGAGTGACCAGTGTAGATATCAGTATGGAGAATGGCACAGGATTCCTTACTCTAGGAGCTCTCCCAAGCAAAAGAGCATTTCATCAACATCTAGGAAATCTTCACCGGCATTGAAAAAGAGCTAATCATCTGGTAATTCAAAATTTGTTAAGTCTGGCGGAATTCAAGGAGAAGATAACAGAAGGAAGACAATGTTTGGTAGACCAGATGATTCTGGATCAATTAATTCGTTCAAGCCACCCTGATGCCACAAGATGGTAACAAAGCTCACCAAACCAGCAACGGCTATGAAGAGCAATGCCAAAATCCAAAATCAAAAGAGGTGTTTACGGAAGGCATTCCTGATACAGTGGTCAAAGCGGCAATAAAGGCTTCACTTTTGGAGTCACCAAAAATGCAACTGGACCCCACACACGGAGATTCTTGTCTTGTTGAGGTCCCAATTATACCCAACCCGAGGGCCCAGTTTCTACAGCCCAACCTATTTCCGCTGCAACCATACAAGATAAAAATGTTGGCCTTAACACAAGAATCATAGCATCCCCCACAGGGACCAAAACCAGTAAAGTCCACAGGAGTTTGGAAACTTCTAAGCAAAGGAAAGGATCACCAAAGAAAGGAGCCAAGCAACGACCGCTTTCTATCCTCTCCCTATCCCCTTTCAAATCAAAGGCTCTATCACACATCACAGGGCCAAAGTCCGGGTGGTTTATTAGCTATGAGGAAGCAGAGACAGTGCAAAGGAGAAGGGTCAAAGGTAAACTCTCAAAACTCAGCCATGGGCCAACAAGCTCTGGACCCTCACCACGACACCATAGTGCTGCTTCATTTTCAAAGAGGAAACTCCATCATGTGGATGAGGATACAACAGCACCTGATGGGACAGACATGGAGAATGTATACTGCATGAGATTCAAACACGTGGGAGATACAGACATAACAAATTGTTCTGAGGTGGAAGTGACCAACCCAAACCGGTGACCACAGTCACCTTGAAATGCTTTGTCTGGAACTGCCAAGGCAATGCCTTGGGGAGCCTTGACAGTTCTGTACCTCAAGGAGCAGGTAAAACTCCAATTCCCCGACCTAGCCTTGAAATGCTTTGTCTGGAACTGCCAACGCAATTTGGGAGTCTTGACAGTTCTGTACCTCAAGGAGCAGGTAAAACTCCAATTCCCCGACCTAGTCTTCCTTAGTGAGACTAAGAATAAAGCATCAAGAATTGATTTTGTACGAAGGAAGGACGATATGAAGAAAGCTTTCTGGGTAGATCCAGTAGGACTCTCGGGGGGCTTGGCTGTCCAATGGAATGATTCCATCCATGTAGAGATTCATAGGTTTTCTCATTTGCTAGTTAGTATGAAAATTAAAATGTTGAATTCCACCCTTGCCTAGTATATGCTTAATGTTTATCTGAGTCCAATTTTTACCGAAAGAGATAAACAGTGGCAGATGATCCATTCCTATTGCAATAAAATTGGCAACAACTTTCTTATTTGGGGTAATTTCAATGACATTCTCCATTCCGAAGAGAAGAAAAGAGGTAAAGACAAAGAAGAAGGATTATTGCGTACTTTCAAAAGCTGGGTACGAAACAAGGAACTAATTGATATGGGCTATAAAGGATAGCCCTATACTTGGTCAAACAGAAGAAGAATGAAGGATTTCGTTGAGGTTCATTTGGATATAGAATTTTGCTCGGTAGAATGGCGATTTCAATTTGAAAACGCCCAAATTGGACTCTTGAATAGCTTAGCCTCTGACCACATAATGCTACTCCTCGACACAAACCCATATACTAAGAAGTACCATACCCATTCCGTTTTAAAGCCAGATGGATTGAAGAGGAGGAAACACAACAGATCATCAAACAAACATGGCAAGGAAATACTCTAGGTTCACGAACACTCTCGATACAACATAAAATAAAGTCATGCGGAAGAGCTCTCTGGAAGTTGAGGAAGCAAAAAAGAATATCTGCTTTGAAGACTTAGCTAAGCAGTATTTATATGCAAGGAAATGGGGAATCTATGTCCCACATCTGGAAGCTTGAAGATGAACTTGCAAAGGAACAGGGACGACTCTACATAGAGTTTTGTGGGGTCAATTGACCACATTAAATTTTTTTATGTATTTGTTATTATTGTAGTAATTTTTTAGTTGGTGTATAATTGACCCTATTAAAAAAAATATAATTAACCCCATGATAATATAAAATACTTTTCAATTATATTCAACGCGTCGCACCAAATTACTTCTCTGAGTATTTTTATTCAGAACAAGAATTATATATTTGTAGTTTATGGAAAGTCATGACACAAAATTTTATAAATTACAAATTTAATTATACTACTACCGCATTGAATTATTTTTCACAATCATAGATATACAACTTGATGACGTAACAACTTTTTTATAAAGTTGAATACCAAGTTTGTTCTTTGTGTGGTTTCATCCAATGATTGCTTGATCGCACATATTAAAAATAACATTTTTGATACTATTGACAACTAAACTGTTATGTAGTAATTTTAAATTATGAAATATCGTCGAATACAATTCTAAAAGTTCATATATCTATATTTTTTTTTCAAAACAACACTATGATTATATTAAAAGTGTATTACACTTAATAATTGATACGTGTAATTTTAACTAATGTAAAAATTATTATCTTATAAAATAAGTTGAATTTAAATTTTTGAATAACCCTATCACTAAAAGTTTCTAGAGTCGCCACTGCAAAGGAATGGACTCGTGAAGAAATTTTCTGGGCACAGAAAGCTAGATGTCAATGGCTGATGTTAGGCGATCGAAACACAACATATTTCTATTGTAAAGTGATACACAGAAGAGCCTGGAATAAAATCCAAAGGGTGGAGTCCCCTGTAGGAGTATGGTGCTCAGAAAAACAAGATGTGAGAAAGGAGTTCCAAACCTTCTTTGAAGAACTATATAGGGCCAGGGGAGAAATTGAGGTATCTCCAATTATAGACCTTATCACCAATTGGGTAACAAGAGCAATAATCAATCTCTCTTGAGCAGGGTATCCGACCAAGAAATAAAAGAGGCAATTTTTGGGATGCACTTGAGGAAGGCACCAGGTTATGAAGGTATGACTGCGGAATTTTACAAGAGGTATTAGTATATAGTGGGAAAAGATACCTATGAGGCTGTCTAGAGCTTCTTCCATTCGGGTAAGCAACTGCAAACTGTAAACCACACCCAGATGGTCCTTATTCCAAAAATCATTATCCCAACCAAAGTGAGCCAATACAGACCTATTAGCCTTTGCACGATGCTACACAAGGTAATTTTCAAGATCTTGGCAACTCGCTTGAGACCTCTTATAGCCACGCTAATTTCTGAAACACAAAGTGCCATTGTGGAAGGAAGACAAATCTTGGATAACATTCTCATAGCCCATGAGGTAACACATTTCATCGAGAATAAAAGGAGGGGGAAGGAAGGACCAATTACTTTCAAAATTGATATGGCCAAAGCCTATGATCAAGTGGACTGGTGCTACCGCCAAGCAATAATGACTAAGATGGGGTTTCACAACGCATGGATACAATAGGTTATGGAATGTGTAACTTCAGTTTCTTTTTCAGTCATGGTGGATGGAGAAAGAGAAGATACCTTGTATCCAACAAAGGGGATCAGGGTTGCCCATAATCACCTTATTTGTTTATCCTTTGCTCAGAAGGATTATCATCAATCCTAAACTTTCAAGTTCAAAACCAGCCTATGCTTGGAGCAAAATTGATAGAATATGCCCTTCGATTTCACACCTCTTGTTTGAGGATGACTTTGTTATATATTGTAGAGCCTTAATGGAGGATTGTAACACTCTACACCAAGCCCTCCAAAAGTTGTGAGAATATATTATTATTATTATTATTATTATTAGGATATTTTTTCATTATTAGGATTGTGAGGATACACTATTATTATTATTGAGATATTTACCCATATTAGGATCTTATTTCCTAGTTATTCTTATTATCTTTATTAGGGTTTTCTATAGTCTATATATATGAATGTATCCATTTATTGTTATTCAAACCTTTGTAATATAGCAATAATATTTTCAACTTTACTTTTATGGTATCAGAGCCAAAGCCCTAACCGCCGCCGGCCTTTGCAACCTTCGCATCTCTCTCCCTCAATTTCACAAACCCTAGCACCTTCTCGTTCACAAACCCTAGCACCTTCGCATCTCACTCCCTCCTTGTTTGCCGCCATCGACCCTCGCCGAACCCTATTTGCCACCACCGACCATCGCCAACCCCTCCCCTAGGTCCAGCGACCATCGCCGACCCTTCCCTTAGGTCCAGCAACCATCGCCAACCTCCGTTGCAGCCTCTATGACCTTCCTTTGTCAGATTTGGTTCGCAGACACTTTGCAAACCTTGAATACCCTAGTTGCCGACCCTTGCTGACCCTTCCCCTAGGTCCGGCGACCATCGCCGACCTCCTCTGCAGCCTCTGCGGTCCTTTCTTTGTCAGAATTGGTTCCTTGCTCCTATGCTCTGCATTATTTTTTTGTCTATCTCCTTCACCATGTCAAAAGACATGGCTATTAGCATTCGGTTGAATAGATCTAACTACTCATATTGGTCAAATGTTATGAAATTTTTTTTCTTGGAAAAGGCTAATGGGGATATGTAATTAGCTCAACCGTCCGATCTACCACCATAAGGATGAGGAGTATGATTCATTTATTGCCACTTGGGAGATGGAGAATGCAATGGTCCTTGGTTCCATAACTATGTGGAGCCAAGTATTGGCATGAACTTCTCCAAATATACAACCCCCAAACAAGTGTGGGAATATCTCCAGAATATGTATCTTACCTCCAATTTTGCCAAACACTATGAATTGTAGATGATTGCGGCGCCGGAATTTTGGGTTTAGGTTCAAAAATAGAGAATTCAAGAGTTAATTTTTAAAAAAAAAATTTAACACATTGAAAACCAAAAGATTTTGAAAACCCTTTTTATGAAAAATGGAGTCGCCACTTGGTTTTTGAGAAAAACCAAGAAAAACAAAAATGAGCCATTGATCTTTAAGACGTTTAACCAGAGAAAAACATAGATTCGGAGGCTAAGGTACGAATCGGGGAAGGTATTAGGCACCCTATTCGCCCAACCGTGAGGTTGGCCTCTACTAATCATCATTGGTTTTTTAATTAGATTTCTCAAATGCATGCAAATATAAAAAGTAAAGGCAAAGAGAGAACAGATGAAATCAAATAAGAAAATAGCATAGCATAGGTATATAGAACACAAAACAAAGCATAAAAAGAAATCCTAAGTTCTAATCATACAAGATCTATACTAAGGATATATGGTGGACATCACATGGTATCAGTAAAAGCATAGAAACCTCAAAGAAAACCCAATCATGCTAGAACTATATTAAAAGGACTCATGATGAAGGTCGCATGTGATAAATAAAGGCTGAAACTATTAAGAGAAACTAGCAAACCCTAACCATGTTAAAATTAAACTAGGATAAACACAATATAAGGCAAACAAAAAGGGCAAGACTTTGGGAAAATGACACTGATTGCCTACTGAACATCGCATACTATCAACAGAATACTGCAATAATGAAATTAAGTTACTGGAAACAGAAAAAGCTTACGGCCATAACCTACAGAAGTTGCAGTCACACGAACAAAAGACATAAAGGTTGCGGGCGCAAAGAATAAGCTCACGACAAGCTCATGACCGCAAACATATTAGTGCCAAATAGTTGCGTCCTCAACTATGGAAGTTGCGACCGCGAGGTATTTTGGCACGGTTTCACTAAATTTAAATAAACAGTGTGTTGGGTGCTAACATGCGATGTGTGAAGTTGAATATGACGCAGAATTATAGAAACGAATTATGATTACCTTTAATCAAAACACGATGAAGTCATGAAAAAAAAAAAGTTTGATACTAACTAAAATTCTAAAATTAAGCATTCAACAATTGAACATGCAAACGAGATAATTGAGATGATAAAATTCAATAGCAACAAACTATGGAAATGAACCACGAACTACGAATGAAGAGAGTGACATATGAATAACCGAAATAGTGGCACATGAATAGCCCGATAAAATTAATATCAACTCAAAATATGAAATCATGCAAATAACAGGTTGAATCAAAATAATTAAGCACGCAAATAACAATATTGAAATTAAAAATTTAACCCGACCTCTCCACGGGGGTAGAAAGTGTGGAGAGAGAAGTGTCGAGGTTTATACAGATATACCTGCGAAGCGACGATCCGGATGTATCCTCAGGTCGTGTAATGCTCGTCTCTCTAATCACCGAAAAGGCTCCAGTTCCAGTACTTCGGATAATGAGAGTGTATGAAAAGTCAGAGTTTGGGTCAATAATGCGGCAGAATATTGACCTAAAAAATCGTCCCCTAAAAATCGCACCGAATCTACTTTTATATAGATAGCGTCAACCAATGAAATGGTGACATGCCTAGGGCTTAGAATGGGCTCAAAAAGGATGCGGCCGCAACAATAGAAGGTTGCGACCACTACAACGAAGGTTACGACCGTGACATTTTAAGGGTTTCCAAGGGGTTCTTGTCGCGGTCGAGAAAGTCAAAGATCGCGGTCGCAAGGTTCAAAGGTTGCAGTCGCAAAGTTCAAATGTTGCGGCCTCAAGGTCGCAAGGTTTGATTTTCAGATGTACTAGTTTTGAATCACTCCTTTTAGTTTTCATCATTGGAGACTTTGAGCACCACTCCTTTTAGTTTTCATCATTGGATTCACCCAGATAAGCCTAAGATTCGGCGGGGTCAAATTGGGGTGTCTACAATGACTATTCGAAGTGCTAAGCAAAATGACAAATCCATCCAAAAATTCTACACTGAGATGACAACCTATTAGGATCAATTGCCTCTTATAAAACCCTCCGATTTGCAGCTTGTCAACAGTTATATTCAGTATCGGGAAGAGCTGAGACTACTACAGTTTCTCATGGCACTCCATGATTAGTTTGAGGCACTTCGTGGTGCCATTCTTCATCATTCCCCATTACCCTCCGTTGATGGGGCTGTTCGTGAGCTCATTACAGAAGAGACACGATTGAAAGTTGCTCAGATTGTCATTTCCTCTCAATCAGTCTTCATCGCCCCGTCCTCCTCCGCCGGTGTTCATTCTCGCACTCCACTGCTGCTTACTCCTCTTCATCTGCTTCGAGTCACGGGCAAGCCAAAATCCTGTGTTGCCATGTATGAGTGTTGCCATGTATGAGTGCAGCTTCTGTCGTCAGAAAGGCCATTGAAAGTCTACATGCCCCAAGTTAATACAGAAGAGCCATTCTTCCTCTACTGCTCCTCCATGTACCTCAGCTCCAGTTTATCGCCCTCTTGCTGCTCTTGCCACACCTGCATCCACTGGACCTATTTGCCCTCCATCCCTGGCTCTGTTTGATCAGTTTCTTCAATTTCAAGCCATGCTTACCTCTCCCGAGAATCAATCACATGCTTCTATGACTACCTCTCACTCAAGTTCTCATCATTCTTATCTTTCAAGTATTGCACCCTCGGCTTGATATTTTATTCTGGTTCTTCCCACCACATGATGTCCAATTTATTTTGTCTTAGCAATTGTGTTTCCCCTTCATCTCTTATCACTTTTTGCACTATCAATGGCTCTCTTATGCATGTTGTTTTCATTGGCTTGGTTATTCCCTCTAATTTGTGTATTCCTGATGTCTTTTATATACCGCAGCTGTCTGTTAGTCAGCTTTCTAACTCTGGTTTTGATATCCTTTTTTCTTCTACTGATTGGGTTGTTCAAGATTGAAAGCCACATAAGCATATTGGGATCGGGCGTAGAGCTGGTGACCTTTACATTCTGGAGAGCTTGCATATTCCCCTGGTGTCCACCGCTGTCATGTCTTCTTTTTCTTTAGATCAGCATTCTTCACCTTTTTACCTTTGGCATTCTCGTTTATGTCATTTGTCAAGTGATCGTTCAAAAATTTTAATTCAATCTAGTAGTTTAGGAAAAATGTCTGTTAGTGAAATTTCTAAGTGCAGTAATTGCAAACTTGCAAAAATGTCCGCCTTACCTTTTAAAAAAAGTTTATCTATTTCTACCTCTCCTTTCTCAACTGTCCATACTGACGTTTGGCACCCTTCTTCTCTTGCCACCAAGGGTGGATCTGTCTACCATGTAGCCTTTATTGATGACTATAGTCGGTTCTGTTGGGTGTGCCTTATGTCTCACAAGTCTAATTTCTTTCGCATTTATCGTAATTTTCAGTCTATGGTTCACACACAATTTTCTACTCTACTATAAAGATTCTTCGTTCAGATTTGGGAGGAGAATATTTTCTCACTAAATTTATAGACTTCTTAGCATCCTCTGGTACTATTCATCAGTCCTCTTGTTCCGGTACTCCGACACAAAATGGTCGCACTAGAAGGAAACATAAACATATTCTTGAGACAGCAAGATTCCTTCTTCTATCCTCCTCTGTATCTTCTGGGGTGAAGCCGTTTTTATGACTGTGTATCTTCTCAATTGTATGCCTCCCCTCCTTTATGAGCTTCTCCCCTTATGAGATGCATTTTGGACATGCTCCCAATTACTCCCTACTCCGTATCATTGGTTCTATTTGTTTTGTTCTTCTCCCTAAACGAGACCGAACTAAACTCAGTGCTCGCTCTGCTCTCTCTGTCTTCTTAGGGTATGACCTCTACCAAAAAGGCTATCGTTGTTATGACCCAGCTGCTTGACGTCTCTATGTCTCGTGTCATGTTGTCTTTCTTAAGCATCTCGCCTACTTTAATTTTCCTCCTAAGCATGCTCCTATCTCCAAAGAGGATTTACTTCATATTGATCATTTTTCCCTCGATGTGCCCTCTAAGGAGTTTACTTTCACCATTGACGTCCCTGATCTTTCACCCCCTCCCAACCTTCTCAGTCTTCCTCTCTCTCGTTTGTTTACTCCCGTCATCCAATTGCTCCTCCACTTGTTTGCACCAGCTCCGACCTGGCTCCATCTACTCCTGACGCTCCTCCCCCCTTCCAGTCGCTATCCTACCCATACCCGTATCCTGCCAGTAAAACTTGATTTTTCGAACACTTGTTTCTCACCTTCATATCGTGCTTTTTTTTTACTTCTATTCATACTTATTTTGAGCCCCAGTCTTATAAAGAAACATGTACTGATCCTAAGGGTATAAAAATGGCCCAAGGCCGGATGGGGTCCGAAGCCTGCCCAAAGCCAGCACGGCCAGGCTGGTTCAGGCTGGCCCATACTTTACATTTTTCGGGCCTGGGCCCCACCCCCTAAGCCTGTGGGCCGGGCCCGCCCACCCCAAAGCCCGCGCACGGGCTCAGGCCCGGGCTAGCCGTTGGGCCCGGCCCCCATCCCCCAACGGTCAGTTTTTCGAAATGGACGGCTTATATCAATTGTGATCTAAAATCAACGGCCCAAAATTTTTGACCGTTGGGCTCGGCCCGACCCAGGCCCGGCCAACGACTAGTTTTTTTTTTTAATACAATTTTTTTCCTATAAATAGGGGTGCATATTTGATGAAAATTTTATCCAAACATCTCTCTTCTCTCTACTCTCCTCTCTAATTTTTCTCTTTAATTACTCAATATTATTCAAGTTCGGTGATATTCGGGTTCGGTGCAATTGTTGGCGAATCAATGAGTGAAGATCAAGAATCAAGATCAAGATCAAAACACAAATCGATCAAGATCAAGATTAAATATTGGAGTTCCTTAATTCGATTTGCTTTATTTTCTGCAATTTAATTTACTTGTTTCAATATTTAATTAAATTTTGAATAGATTTTTTAAAATTCTAATTAATTTTTTGAAAAAATTAAATTTTATTTCATTTTTAATTTTTTTAAATTCTAATATCTATTCTCTAATTAATCAATTTCAATTTAAAATTTTATAATTTTTTTTTATCGATTGATCCAAATATTTTTACCGTTGATGAAGAAGAAAATATTCACATTTCTATCTAGTGGTTCTAATTTCACTCCCCCTACTCCTATTCCTAATCCACCCACTGCTTCATCAACATCTGCATCTGCATCTGTAGGTTCATCTAGCAAAAAAATTTCAAATGTGTAGGAATTTTTTTTAAAATATTTTGAAAAAAGCGATGGCACCGTTACTGTTAAAGTAAAATATAAAATTTGTAATAAACTACTTTCAGGTCACACATCAAGTGGCACTAGCCACTTACGTAAACATTTTGACAGTCACCTTAAAAATGCACCTCTTAATCTCACTTCACAAATACAAATAAGTAGGGGTGCAACTGGTAATATTATTAATTTTTCGTGAGAACGAACTCGTGCACAAAGTTCAGTTGTTAATTATATAAGAACAATCATTTTCAATGAGTGAACAACCGGCATTTAAAAAAATAATACAAACCGAATTTGTTCCGCAATTTTAACGTTTTTCTAAAAATACTACAAGAAATAGAATTTTAAGTAGATTTGGTGAAATTAAAACCGAGTTGACAAATTTATTTACAAATTTAAAAGAAAAAATTAGTTTAACTTCTAATTTATAAACTGCTATAAATACTCAAGAATTTCAATGTGTTACAGCACATATTATAGATAATGATTGGAATTTATGTAAAAGAATTTTTTCATTTAAAACTATAGAATTTTCCTATACCGGTCATTCTTTAGGTATAGTTATTAGGCAAGAACTAGTTTCATGGGGCATTACATCAAAAATATTTGTTATTACTTTAGATAATGCTTCTTATAATAATGAATGTGTTAATTATTTAAAACGTAATTTACAGCTTCCATTATTTGGTTCTTTATTTCATGTTCGTTGTTCTGCACATATTTTAAATTTAATTGTTAAAGAATGATTTAAATATTACAATGAATCTCTTGAACGAGTTAGACTAGCAATAAAATGTATAAATAGCAGTGTCAGAAGAGTTGATTTTTATAAAAAAATATGTCCACAAGAAAATATAATATGTAGAAAATTACAACATGAAATAGAAATTTGGTGGAACTCGACATATAATATGTTATAACTAGCAATAAAACAAAGAAAAATAATTGATTTATTTTTTGAAATGAATATTGAAACTATTTTTTTTCCACCAATGCCTAGTGATTGCGATAATTTAAATGTATATAAAAAAAATTTATAAAATTTTTGATCAAGTAACAAAATTATTTTCTTTTATTTACACTACTACTACTCCATTAGTTTTACTACAATTAAAACAAATTACCGCAATATTTAATGAATTTTTAATCAATCTAAATTATTATCAAATGATATTTAGTATGAAAGATAAATTTGATAAATATTAAATAAAATAATACATATTTTTAGAATAGCTTACATACTAGATCCTAGGAGTAAAAATATTGATTTACAATATTTTTTAGAAAATATTTATGGTAATGCAATCCAACTTGAACCAATAAATGAAACACTTAAATATTTATATGATAAATATAAAACTCATATAATACCACAATCAACACAACCCGCGGTTAGGACTTAATCTCGAAGTTGTAACGATGATTGGATTATAATAAAAAATAGATGACTTTCTGAGATTCATGGGAGTTCTATCACAGAACTCCAACGTTATTTTGATGCTGTAGAAAATTTAGATGATAATTTTGATATTTTAGATTATTGAAAACAGCACGAGGTGTCGTGGCCAGTATTGACCGCGATAGCTCGCGATATACTTGCCATTCCTGTCTTTACAGTTGCTTTGGAGTCAGCTTTCAGTGCAGGTGGTGGGTGCTAAACAACTACAAATTCAGACTCACTCCGGAGATGGTCCAAACGTTGATGATTACACGAAATAGAATGTACGCATCGAAGAGGTATCAAGAAATGGACGAGAAGGAAAGACTCGAAACAGACATAAAATCTATCACCTCTAGAACACCTAAAGAATTATCAGGCTCAAACTAATTTTATAAATTATTTGTTTCATATGTAAACGTTATTTCTTTATATTTGTAATTTTACATTTCATTTATCATGTATTTTAAGTAGAGAATAATGTAAATGATTGTTAGACTTGTATGTGCCAACCTAACTGGGATGTACTTGACCTATAGTGATGCAATTTCTCTATTTTTTTAACATGTACAATACACTTATAATGTGTAAAATTGTTCACATTTGATTTTTTATTAATAAAATTTATATTGCATTTTATTATTTTAATTATTTAAGTTTATTACATTTAATTGTTCAACTTATAGTTATAATAAATTAATAAACTTATAATAATAAAAACTATAAACTTA
>JAOTRH010132331.1:0-14213 GCA_034768845.1 Heliamphora exappendiculata | reverse complement strand
GATCTGGAGTTGGTAGCCGTGGTCTTACATATGTGTGTGTGCGTGTGTGTATGTATACAGTAGCAATCTGAGTACACGCGATGCATATAAAAATTATAAAATATAAAAATAATGTATTAATATATTAAAATTCGTTTTACTTTTTTCGTATTTATCTACAACTGCACGAGAAAGGGTACATAATAACTTTTGATTTTTATTTTTTTTCTTATTACAAGGATGCTGAAGAGAGGGGGTTCAGGATTTGAACCTTTAGTTATGAGGAGTTTGGAAGTGTCCTTTACTACTGAACTAAGAGACTTTTTTTTAATTTTTAATTTTTATTTGAGAGAGAAAAAGAACTAAAAATAAAAAATACATTTAAAATTTAAAATTTTAAACTACTATGAATATATTCGAAAAACGAAATGTTTTGTTGATTGGTTTAAAAAAAACTATACATTTAATTTTTTTTTTATAATAATATAGATATATGTATAACTTACAAAATAAATTATCTTTGTGGATGCAGAATTGATTCACAAAATAAAATCTTAATAAATTGATAAATAGAGTAGAGCTCATTCTAGATGTTACCATATCATATGATGGTTTTATTGGTGGTTTGCAACTTAATATGGTGGATCGCGCCGTACAAAAAAATGAAAGCCATGGGAGAGAGCTAACGGTAATTAACTACCACGAATAACTGAAAAGCTGCCTTTCTGTCAGTGCCAAAAATATAGCGGACAACATAGATGCATGATTGTTTAAAAATATATGTGAAATAGCTATTTAATTTTTAATAATTATTTTTAAATTTTAGTTTAAATTTTATATTTTTATATTTCTCTCGTTAAAAAAATTTAAAAAAATTAAAATTTATTAATTAAAAAGTTAAAAAAATAGCTATTCTCAGCTAAAAACAACTTTTGTTTGTTTTTTACTGAAAGTTTTTCAACTCTAATCAATTTTACTTTTTATTTTTAAAATTTCTCATGGTGTGATTAATCGAAAAAACAAAAATTTATACAAGAAAAAAAAAAAAACAGACGAACACCAACTGTATATCCTAATGTTAGCACAAAAACAACAATAGTTTAGAAAATCAACATTTGTCGGTAAATCCTTTTCCATAGCTAGCAAGAGAACCAGATAAAAAAAACACTTATATATAAACTTTCTCAAAAAAATCTTCATGTTTAGATATATATAGAGACAGAGAGAGAAACTGAAAATTCTCTTCGTTTTCAACAAATTCAAAATCCAGAAAAACCAAAAACAGGAAGAAGAAAAAAAAGGTTCGATTAAAATTCTGTAAAGATTGCGAGAAAAAAAGAGAAAGATGAAGGAAAAGGAGGGGAGAGCAACCGTTCGTCCTCTGCGGAATCCACGCCGAGGCGAAAAACCGCGGCGCTGCAAATCGAGGCTGCGCTGATTTCCGCAACCGCCGGCGGCCATGGAGGCGGTGCATCTCCAATCGGAGACATCGAGCTCCACCACGCGCCGCCGGAGGTGCTGGAGTCCGGCGAGGACGGCGATTGCCCTCCGATCCACAACTTCCAGGACGCGGTGAACGCAATTGGCGCGGAATCTGCAAAATTGTGGGCCATCGCCGGACCGATTGCGTTTAATATTTTGTGCAATTACGGGACCAACTCGTTCACCAATATCTTCGTCGGTCATATTGGGAATGTGGAACTCTCTGCGGTTGCGATTTCTCTCTCTGTTCTTGCAAATTTCTCTTTTGGTTTCTTGGTTAGCTTTCCTTCCATCCTTTTCTCTCTCCCCCATCCCAGGGGCAATTATTCATTAATTATTTATATAATATTTTTATTTAATGACATAAAAAAAATATTTTGCTCGTTTGGGCTAATTTGTATATATATTGCTTGTTTTTGTTTTTTTTTTAAGATTTTTAAATTTTTTAATATTTTTTATTGAATTTTTTTGATAAAAAAAATTAAGAAAATAATATTATTGTTCAAAAGATAAAACAAAAGTTTAATAAGGATGAAAATAAATAACAGAAAGGCCACGTTTGAGATAATTGTTTAATAATTTATTTTATTTTGCTTATTTTTATTTTTAATAATTTTTTTATTATTTAATCAAACATTTATATTTTTTATTCTTATTATTAAAAGATTCAAAAAAGTAAATTTTTATCGAAATATAAAAAAATTCAAAAAATGCAAAATAATTTAAAATAAGTCATTAAGCTAAATTTTATATTGCTTATTGTCGTCTTAAGTAAATTTTTTTATTTTTGATTAAAATTTATTATTTTTTTGGTTAATTTCATGTAAAAAAATTTAAAAAATAAAAAAATTTAGTCAAAATATAAAAATTTTCAATAAAAATAAATTTTAGCCCAAACATGGCCAAAATTTAATTTATTAACTTATTTTTATTTTTTTTGAAGTTTTTTTTTTCATATTTTAGTTAAAAAAAGTCTTCCAATTGTGTTGACGTGATAAATTTAAAAAATATAATAATTTAATTAATAAACAAAATAAATTAAATAATATAGGGTATTTAGAAATTGTGTATATATATATATATATATATATATATATAAAAGCTAGCTTCAAAAGTAGATGTTTAGGCTATGATTGGTATAGCAAACTTAAAAATAATTAATTCACTAAAGCTAAAAAAATCAAATAAAAAAATCCCAAACGGTTCCTTAAAATCCAAAACAAACTCATTTTCCCTGGCAACTTCCATTCCATGGATTCTGCAGCTCGGCATGGGAAGCGCTCTGGAGACGCTATGCGGCCAGGCGTTCGGCGCCGGCCAGCTGGAGATGCTCGGAATCTACATGCAACGCTCATGGATAATCCTCTCCGGCACCTGCTTCCTCATCTTACCCCTCTACCTCTACGCCACCCCGATCCTAATACTCCTCGGCCAGCGCTCCGACATCGCCGACCTCGCCGGAAAATTCTCGGTCCAAGTCATCCCCCAGATGTTCTCCCTCGCCGTCAATTTCCCCACACAGAAGTTCCTCCAAGCACAAAGCAAGGTGTGTTGTATATAAATGTGGAAGAAAAAAATGTCTCTTTTTGTTCGGAAGAATGTTGGGTAGAATTAGAAAGGCTGAGCTAATTTTTATTTAATTTTGCTTTTTCAAACGTTTTTCATCTTTGAACTTAATTTTTTATTTTTTTGAATTGTTTTGACGAAATGAATAGAAAAAATAAAAAAAATTTAATTAAAAAATAAAAAAATTACTAAAGATAAAAATAAATAGCATAAAATGTGATTTATTGGGTTTTTTATTTTTTTTATTTTTTTATTTTAATTAAAAAAATTTATTTTTTCAGCTCTTGTTGATGAGAAGAGACGAAGAATATAATTGGAAGGCTAAAAAATTAAAAAAAATTTACTGAAAAATTACTCCTTTTGTTGAGCAGTAATATTACTAACACTAATACTCTTACTAAAAAAACACAGTTTTATATATTTTTTACACACTTTTTAATATATTTTTAAAAATTGTTCAGCTATTTTTTTCTTCAATAATACTCTTTAGTACAGATTTTAGTTCACCGAAACTTATCCTTTGTTGAAAAGAGTGTTATTCCACAGGAAATTTATAAAAAAAAATTGTAAATATAAAGGGGAGCATTTTAAACAAATGAAATTTAATAAGCGAGATAAAAGAAAGGTGATGCCATGCACTTGGCATGTGGCACAAAACACTGTATTATTGACTTGTTTGAGTGATTAATTTATTGACTTATTTATTTATAAGTAAATAAATTAAAATATAAATAAATTATTTTATTTAGGTGACACAAATAAGTCACTTCGTTTAAACTATTTCGTTTAAGTTATTTCGTTTGACTTATTTCTTAATTTATTTACTTATTAATTTAAAATTTAATTTATTTAATTCGTTTGGCTGACGTAACTAATTTTTAATTTATAAATCAAAGTCAATAAGTCACGTTACTAAAAGGTCAATTCATATTTTAATCATTTCTTTTTCTCTTCGACTCCTTTATTCTTTTTTTTTGTGTCAGTTTATAAAGAGATTTTAAGATTTTCCTAAAATTGCTACATGTAGAATTGAAAGCTTTGTTATATCACGAAGATATTTGTTAAGAACTCTATAAGAAACTCGAATTAAATGGGAGCAAGATTCATCTTTTAAAAAAAAATATATTCGTACCTCAAAACTTTATTTTTTATTTTGTTTTTCTCATCCTATCTCATTAATTTTTCCAACAAGGTGGCGATCATGGCGTGGATCGGGTTCGTCGCCCTCCTCGCCCACATCGTGATGCTTCACCTCTTCATCAACGTCTTCGGGTGGGGCACCGCCGGCGCCGCCGTGGCGTACGACGTGACGGCGTGGGCGGTGGCGGTGGCGCAGGTGGTGTACATCGTCGTGTGGTGCAAGGACGGGTGGAGGGGGTTGTCTTGGTTGGCTTTGAAAGAGCTTTGGCCGTTCGTGAAGCTGTCGGTGGCGTCGGCGGTCATGATCTGTCTGGAGATTTGGTACTTCATGAGCATAATTGTGCTCACCGGACACCTTGCGAATCCGGTCATCGCCGTCGGATCACTTTCCATCTGGTAATCAAACTTCACAATTTTGAAACTGGCTCAATATAATAATGTGCACTCCTTATTACACTCTATATTTTATTCTCTTTTTTTTTTCTTTTTTTATAAATGCTTATTTACACTAGATTTTAAGTTTTTTTTTACATTAAACTACTTTAAGTTAAAAAATTAAAAGATTCGTTTGTTTAGAAAATTATAAATTTTTAAGCCACCAAAAAATCCAAATAAACCGAATATTAAATTTCAAGTCTGTGCTTATATGTAAAAAAAGCTAAAGCCAAAAAAGTAAAACTAGAGATTATTATGAAAAAAGCTAAAAAAAAGTAAAATTATAGATTATTATTAAAAAAATCAAAAAACTTAAAAGCAAATAGACTAGATGATGAAAAATAAGACTTTTTAATTTTTTAAATTTTAAGTTAAAAATCAAAAAATTAGCTTTAAGCCGGTTTAAAGCCAATAGCCTAACAAAGACTTAATTTATTTTTATTTTTAACATAATCACTCTCGTTTACTTAAATAATTATACTTTTTATTCTTCTAAGACGGGTCTAAAAAATAAAATTTGTTAATGAAAATATTAAAATAATTTAATCAAAATCAACCAATAAATCAAATGTCATGTTCCTTTGTTTTGTCTTTAATGACTTTTTTCTAATCATTCGATCAAAAATATTTTAGTTTTCAAGTTCATCTCACTGAGATCTACAATTAAAAAAGAAACAAATTTTACTCAAAAATAAAAAAAAAATATCATAAAATACAAAAATAAGTAAAATTTACCAAATTTAACTCAAATATGGTCTTTAATTTATATACATAAGTTTAGTGTTCTACGTCACATTTGGTAGGGAGAGCACCAAACTGGTATCTATTGAGTAAAAAATAGAGTATCATATAGGTGTAATTATTAGTGCTCTCGAAACACTATTTGATAAATTTGGTGATATTTTTAATTAATATGATAGTAATAAATTTTATAATAAAAATATATTAATTTAATTCTATTAGATAGTTAAGAAATAAAGAGTGATCCATATTGTAAATGTTGTGATTATTTATTTAATAAAAATAATACATAATATTACCTATATAATATTCTAAAAATATTTAATAATTTTCCATCATATTGAGGGTACGTAGCTAAAACTTTTTCTGGTTCTATATATCGTTGCTTCGGAACTCTAGGGTGGTGTTTGTTGAGATTCATGTCAAACAGTTTCTTTAAGTTTTTAATAATTTTTTTTTAATTTTAGTTAAGAAATTTAGATATTTACGTTATAAGATATTTAAAAAGTAAAAAATTATTAACTAAAAAATAGTTTTTTTTCATCTTTAAAAAACTTTTTTCAACTTTAATAATAAAAAAATTGATTTTTAAATTTCTCATTATGGGGGGAATTGAAATTGTAAAAAAAATTATATCAAGATATAAAAAAAAAGTTTAGATAAGAAAAAAATAACTATTTTTCACTAGCTAACACAGATACAGGCTATGTATCCAAAACAAAATATATCTATAATCATTTTGGGAGAGGATATATAGAGTGTAGACTCAAATTTAATAGATTTTCAGTTATTTCGTAAGTAAATTATGAGTCTCCATTTTAAGTTTGGAGTAATTTTTTGAATACTTTTATGAATACCTACCATTGCTGAGCATATTGGCTCTTCTTTCCTGTGATTTTTGTTCTGTAAACGTTTGGTCTTTTTTATTTTTATATTTTTTATTATGTTGCAGCATGAATATCAATGGTTGGGAAGGCATGTTGTTCATTGGAATTAATGCAGCTATAAGGTAAATTAAAACCTAAACTTTTCTCAAAAATAACTTTTTAATGCTTCCTTTGTAAATTTCATTACTATATAGGAATCCAAACAAACCGAACTGAGTTTTCACCGAGTTTTAAAAAAAATTACGTTGTCTGAGTTCAAATAAAATTGGTCACTATTCGATATATCTTGTCTTGATTAAAAATAATCATGTTCGATTGGAATAATTAACATCAACAAGCTAGCTACCTAACTAGTTAGCTTGAGTTTGAGTTTATATTTAAATTTTTTTTTATTGATAAAAGACCAAATCTTGAAGAAGTTCTAAATAAATTTTATAAAAGTATTTACACATAGGGGGTGTTTGGTAATGTTATTGCTAGTAATTTTTAATTTTTTACTATTAATTTTAATTATAAGTTATAAATATTTCTAAAGACTCACAATTTCTACTACAATTTTTAACTATTTTTTCTTTTATTTTATTTACAAATTATAATTTTTACCAAACACTTACAACTTCTGCTAAAAGTTACAATTTACAAACTACTAACAGTAATTTTACTAAACACCGCCATACTCTTAAATAAATTTTAATAAAACTTGCATCGAGCCCAACCAGGTTACTAAAATGTATTACTTAATTTGCGCTCTTATTTAACCCGAGTCAATCTTATCCTTGCGTCAAACACGTAACAAATAAGTCTAAAATTTTGGGTTCATTAACAATTCGTTTATTAAACGATTTGAACTTGAACTCAAACTTAAACTCGAACTAACATTAATAGAGCCGAGCCCAAACTATTCATGAACACCTCAATTCATTTGCGTCCCATCTTACATATCTAGTTTTTCTTTCTTGATTTCCTTTTTACTTTCTTGCATGACCTTAATTGACAGCGTTCGGGTCTCCAACGAGCTGGGATCAAGGCATCCGAGGGCCGCCAAATACTCGGTCTTCGTGACGGTGGCGGAGTCTCTTCTCATTGGGATCTTCTGCATGGCGGCGATCACCACCACCAGGAACCATTTCGCCGCCGTATTTACGGACAGTGAGGAGATGCAGAAAGCCGTCGCTCATTTAGCTTACCTTCTCGCCATAACCATGGTGCTCAACAGCGTTCAACCAGTTATTTCTGGTACTACCAATTGATTTACGCTACCAAATAAAAACTTACAATGGGCTTCAATCTACAATAACAAGCTAAAAAATTAAGAATAACTAAAAACGCAAAATATACATATTTTTACTGATTGTCTATTTCTACGAGAGAAAAAAAATAATTCACTATTAACAAATAAATCTTATAATGATCACTCTCTATCTTACGATATATTTGTGGTCTTAAACTAAGCCTCTTATTATCTCTATATATTTTTTGATCTCAAAATTGAATTTCACGCTGTGTTTCTAAACGTTCTAAACATTATATAATTTTTATGAAACATAAAACTCTAATATAAGAAGTTTATAGGTCAAAACAAAACTGTAACCGTGGCACACAAAATCCTGTTCCGCGACAAATTACTCAAGATGAAAAAAAAAAAGAGAGAGAGAGAAAAGAGAAAATGAGAAAAGAAGGCTTTGTTTGGTTAGATCATATGAGTGAAAGGAAAAGAAAGTGCCTTATGTAGGCCATGTTTGGGCTAATTTAGTGTGATTTTTGCTTTTTATTTTTATTTTTTTGGAATTATTTTTATCTTTTCATCAACTTTTTTTACCATTTTGAATTGATCCTAGGAGAAAAATTGGAAACATAAAATATTTTGATCAAAAGATAAAATGTTCACTAAAAACAAAAATAAACAACATAAAACCTTGTTAGGGATAATTGCTTGTTTGCTTGTTTTATTTTGTTTATTTTTGTTTTTAATGGGCTTTTTCATCGTTTAGTTAAATTAATACAGTTTTTGACTCATCTTATCAAGACAAGCTGAAAAAATAAATTTTTGATCAAAATATAAACAAAAGTTCAGAAAAAACTAAAATAAGTTAATAAATCAAATTTTATATTGTTTATTTTTGTTTTTGGTTAACTTTTTTTTATTTTTTGATTAAAATTTTTTATTTTTTTCGATTTATCTTATCAAGACAAATCGAGAAAATAAGAAATTTTAGTTAAAAATAAAAAAAAATAAAAAAAAATGCAAAAATTTCAAAATTTACCCCAAAACAGGGCCAAATTTGGTTTTTTTAATTTTTTTAATTTTTTTATTTTTTGATCAAAAAAATACTTGTTGAATATGAATTAAGTTGCGCAACCACGTAAGGCCATCTCCGGTGGTTACTTTAACACCCATTTTTGTTCAGACATTACAACAGATGGTAGCATTTAGTTTAGATATCATCTCTAATAATTCTGTTTGCTTTGTTTTAAAATTTGTCAGAGTAAAATATTGTTAACTGGGTTGCTAACTGCAACAACCACAGTAGCAACCCAACTATGACAGAAGTTTTTCACCCACGTCATTAATTTTTAAAAATTAATTTAAAAGTTAAGTTACTAAATAATTTATTTTTAACTCAATTTACTCTTTTAGATAAAAACGTAAAAAAATAAAAAAAATTAACTTTTAAACTAGTTATCAATAGAGGCTGAGTATACTAAGAAAAAAAATGAATACACTTAAAAATTACCAAAATAGAATTTAGTTACCCAAATGGAGCAAAGATACATCACTAAATTAACAACAACTTAACATATAAAAGTAGGTTCCACTTTTTATACTTTTTGTCCTATAATACACACTTTAACAGATAATTTTAATAATATCATTAAAAATTGCCTAAGCTATCAAGAGCCGAGTCTTGGCTGGCCATAAGCCGAAAATAAGTAAAATAATATAAGTAATAATTCAACATAATTTTGGTGAACTGATTATATTTTAAAATAACACTACTTAATGCATTTTTTTTTGAAGACTGATATTGACATAATAAAATTATGAGCAATTAAGAAGTTTCTTTTTTTCTTCAATTTTTTATTTTTTATTTGAAAAGATTTAAAAAAATAATTTTAAGAGACAACTAAATCTCTTCATTTATTTCATTTGTCTCTTATTTCGACATCCAAATAATTAAGTGAAGTAATAACGTAACCATTTCTTTTTCTCCTTTTTCCAAAACACTAAATTCAAACTAGCTATTAAGAAACCTCTCTTTATCATTTTTAATGTTCATTTAGGTTTTCTAGTTGAGTAATAATTTTATTTTCTTATTTTTTTATTATTTTTTATTTTTTCCAATTCCTATCTTCAAGGAAAATGAGAAAAATAAAATAAAGATTTTTTTTTCTTTTTTTTTTCTTTTTTTTTCTTTTTTTACAGGAGTTGCTGTTGGAGGAGGGTGGCAAGCACTGGTGGCTTACATTAACTTGTTTTGCTATTACATTGTTGGGCTCCCTCTTGGCTTCCTTTTGGGCTACAAAACAAGTTTAGGAGTGGAGGTGAGTGTAACTTCTTCATTTCCACTCCTAGCAGTGTAATATTCTTGTTTCCATGCTCCACTTATATTAATTGTGTGTTTGGTTTAGTTTTTTTTAATAGATATTTTGATTTTTTTGTAAAAAAAAATGTAAAAAATTATGAAATTAATTAATTAATTATAGTAGAAAGCCAAATAAGTGAATTTTTAAAAAACTTTTACAAAAATAATTAAACCAAATATAGGCTAAACTAGTCAATTCCAATAGTAATCTAGATGTTAAGACAAAATTTGGGTTCAAATCTAATTTGGCATATGATGATTGATGGAGGAGTGGGCCCAAACATGTTCCCTGTTTGTGATAATTGCTTTTTTCAGTTTTAGTGTACTTCTTTATATTATGATTAAGATATTATATATTTTTTACTCCTCTAATCTAGAGAGTTAAAATGGTAACAAACTGATCAAAATATTAAAAAAAAATTAGACAAAGTAAAAAATAAGTTAATAAATTAAATTATATATTGCTTATTTTGGTGTTTAGTGAACTTTTTCATGTTTTAATCAACGTTTTTTACTTTTTTTTTGTACTTCTCAAGTAGAAAATTCAAAAAAAGTAAAATAAGAAAGAAAATGTAAGTTAAAGATTAAAAAAAGGTTAGAAAAGACAAAAATAAACAAAAGTAAAAAAAAAAAAAGAAAATCTAACTTAAAGGTAAAAAATTTTTAAAAAAGACAAAAATAAACAAAATTATCACAAAATCTAACTTAAAGATAAATTTTTTTTTAAAAAAGACAATATAAACAAAATTATCACAACTTAACCCAAAAAATGAAATCATCTTTGAAATAGTCTTAATTAGGATTAGAAAACCCACTCTCATGGAAGAGCAATGGTTGCTCATAAAATTTGTTCATGGGTTACAATCTCAACCCAGCATTGCAACCACAAAGGCCTAATTTGTTTTATAAAGAGCTAAGATTTGACTTTTGGAACAATCATGAGAAATTGTTCCATCAATATTCACCAAGCTCTACAACTATTATAACACAAAGAGTGTCCTTTTTGAACATGTGAGGAAAAAGACCTACTAACCCTAGCTCACCTATTCTTAAGCTTGTGTTTGGTCTCTTTTTTTTTATAAATTTTTAAATTTTTTGATTTTTTTTTTTAAAAATAAATATGAAAAAATATAAAAAAAACTAATTAGTTTTAACTAGCTCGGATTTATCCGCAGACTTCTCTCATTTACTTCCTCATTTTACTTCATCCAATTCAATCCCCGAATCAAGCATAGCTAATGGGACAAGGCACCAAGCTGATTTATATGGGATTTAAATTCAAAATCAAACATGGCATAATAGTTAACAGTATAAACAAATTATATGCAGAATGTGCAGCAAATTTGAGATTATTGCGAGAAAAAAAAATTGTTTTGACTAGGATTTGATTCTCCTTAATTCTGATGCATGTATTGATTTGTTTGGATTATGAAGAACTTGGTTTTGTTGTGATTTACATGAAATTATTGTCCTGATAGGGAATTTGGATCGGCATGATTTGTGGGACTTTTCTGCAGACAATGATCCTTATGTTCATCACATGGAAAACAAATTGGAATGAGGAGGTAATATTCTTCTTTTTTCCCATTTTATTTTGTCATTTTTGGATGAAGAAACTAGAAAGGGTGGGTGATAACTTATTTGTTCACCGTTAGATTCCATTTGGGATAGTTTTTTTATATGATTTTTTTTTCTATTAAGTGAGCTTTTTCAATATTGGTCTAAATGGGCATACCTTTTATATTTTCTTGTTATACGAAATCAAAAAAATAAAAAAATTTAGTCAAATTTTTTTATTAAAAATGTTCAAATAAAAAAAAAATTGCTGAAAGACCTTTTAATAATTATTTTTGTATTTAGTGAGTGGTAGTGAGTGAAGGTGATGACTAGTGTGGGAGTGATGGGTGGAGATGGAGATGAAAAGTGGAGGGTGGAGCACCGTGATGGGTGGAATTTGAAAGTGATAGTTGGAGGTTGAGATTGAGGTAGTTGTCGGAGGTGTTAGGTAATAATAATAGTAAAAAATAACGATTGTGGTTAAAAGTTGTGAAAAAAGAAAAAGAAAATGAGAAATTAGTTACAATACAATAAAAATATATTTTTTAATTTACATGAATTTAGTAAATTTTAAAAATTACTTTTATTTTTTTGAAAACAACCAAAAAAAACTATCAAGCATGTTTCTATTTGTAGTTAACAAAAAAAAAAGTTAAAAAAAAAAAAACAGTAACGTAAATGTTGCCAAACTAGAATATATTTAAACGAATCCAAATGTGCTCTAAACATTTATGCTAATATAAAATCTTGATTTGTCAATGAAAATGAAATTGAAAGAAAGATGATATTGCTTGTAGGTTTTCAATTGCTTGTAGGTTTTCAATCCTTATAATCTTTAATTGGTTATTAGTTTAAAAGTTAATTTTTTTTTAATTTTGTTTAAAAGTTAATGTTTTCTTTTTAGCTTTTTCAGTCAAGAAGTTTGTTTTGATTTTAGCTTTCAAATTAGTTTTTTTAGGGTTGGTAGATTGATTAAAAATTTGATTTACTCTTACTCAAATTGAACAATAATGTCTTTTTATATATTTAATTACCGACAACTAATCCGTGTTTAATTTTTATTAAACACATGCACAGATCAATACACTATTATTTTTTTGTACTATTAAATTTTGTTAAACAGTGGTTCTCATAAATTAATTAAATTCTTAAATAATAAGAATGAATTATGCTCATTTTAAAAATGATATGAATATTTTGATAAGTTTGGTTTATTAAATTTTACATAAAACTATAGAATTATTTTTCAAAATCTTACATAAAAATATAGAATTAATTTTGCAGAAATTATAACCAGAAGATTGTGCATAGGTCAATTAAAAATTAATTTTCTCCTTTAAAAAAACCTCTAACCTCTCTTGCAACAATGGTGTATAAGAATTATATAAAACAAACACCAAATGAAGCTAAGCACAAGCACAACATGAGAGGCAAGAGATTTAACCTATAAATCTTAGGGTATATCGAGATGAAAACCACGACACCAATAAATAATAAATTCACTATGAATCAATAAAAGTACAATAAACAAAACGAGAAAATAATTACAATCATTACCCCAACGTAGACCTAACTCTGCTTCTTGACTTAGCTTCTCGAATACTTTCTGGATTCCATAACATCAATGAGCTCTACGTCTCGATCTCTGTTTGGCAATGGCTCCGAATTAACTCGGCCAAGTGTATAATGGTTGAAAAGATGAGTGAATGTATAAGAAAATGTGATTTATAAAATACATAACCTAAAAAGTAAAATCACTCCAGAAAATACTTGAAAAATATTGAGTTTGTTACGAAAAATGAGTATTGAATAAGGGAGCAAATACAATGCACTTAGAGATGTTTTATAGCCTCGTGAAATGTTCAGAAAAAATCCTTAAAACCTAATGGACAAAAATGTTATGGCTTATATACTAAAAGGGGTTGAAACATGATTGGTTAAAAAATTGGGTCTAGGCACTAGCGAGCAATTTGCTAGCGCATTGACTCATGGCTCAAATGGCTCAAGCGCCATTCGAGTGCCTTTAAACGCTTTGATGAAGTTTTGCAAGCGTTGCTCTCTGAAAATCACAAATAAAATAGGCGCTCAAACGTTCAACGAGCGCTCTATGAGTGTTGCTATAAGGAAAAAAATTGTCTCCAAGATGTTCAAGTACTTAACAAGTGTTGAACGAGCGCTTGCCTTTGGAAGACAAGTTCTCAAATGCTTTACGAGCACCAAACTAGCGCAAGAGGACTCAAGCCTAGACTAGCCCTCGGCAAGCTCCAACATGTATTTTGAAAAATAAAAGTTTTTTTTACCATAAAGTATATACAATTGTACATCCCAAGAGAGATAAACTTCAAAAACTAAAATTATACATCAGTGCTCGTGTTCAAGGAAAGTCAAATACCTTTAGGGATCGAAGATTTGTATGCCAAATGATGAGGAGTCTTGAAGTAATTTGAGCAAGTACACTTGACGATACTCCAATTCAATATGAGAGAGAGAGAGAGAGAGAATACAGACTTTGGCAGTTTGTTAGAACTCAAACATAGCCAATTATTCTAACAAATTTTATGTAAAATTTTAACTTATTGAGTATATTGGAATTGGTTCATGCAAATATTTATTATGGCTGTATATAGTGTGTTGGATATTGTTAAATTTTTAACCA
Organism: Heliamphora exappendiculata; assembly: GCA_034768845.1. Lineage (NCBI taxonomy): Eukaryota > Viridiplantae > Streptophyta > Magnoliopsida > Ericales > Sarraceniaceae > Heliamphora > Heliamphora exappendiculata. The sequence goes on along the minus strand of JAOTRH010132331.1, from coordinate 186 downwards.
AAACTATTTTTAAAAATATTCTATGTATTAATTGTATGGGGAGCCGCTAGAATGAATAAATGTTAATAAATTTGATGATCAATTTAACTTATTTTATTTGGCCACCGTATTTGAATAATACTTCAAAAAATGGGGTCAAACGAATTTTGTTTTTATCTTTAAAAAAAGAAAATAACTGAATATGGC
>JAOTRH010132320.1:0-14213 GCA_034768845.1 Heliamphora exappendiculata | reverse complement strand
GACGGCCTTCCATGGTACTTTGACATTCAGAACTTCATAGAGAAAGGAGAATATCCCAAGCTTGCCAGTAAAAAGGATAAACGGGCGATACAACGACTATCTGCGCAGTTTGTCATTTGTGGTGGTAGACTGTATAAACGAGGACATTATGGGGTCAACAAGCTGTGTGTAAACACCGAAGAGGGCCAAGAGTTGATGAAAGAGATACATCTAGGAGTCTGTGGACCACATATGAGTGGTAACATGTTAGCCAAGAAGATCCTAAGGCAAAGATACTTTTGGATGACAGTAGAGACAGACTGTATACAGTTTATGCGGAGGTGCCATAAGTGTCATAATCACACAAACCTTATGCACGTTTCCCCGTCTCAACTGTATAACCTGACGTCACCATAGCCGTTCTTAGTATGGGGCATTAACGTAATTGGCAGAGTAACCCCGAAGGCATCCAATGGACATGAGTTTATCCTTGTGGCCATTGACTATTTCACTAAGTGGGTGGAAGCAGCTTCCTACTCGGTATTGAAGGCCTCCTATGTCGCTAAGTTTATCAAGCAAAACATCATTTGTCGATACGGGGTACCGCATCAAATTATCTCGGATAATAGCTCACATTTCTAAGGAGAGATTCTGGATCTTTTCGTGGAATACCGGATAGTGGCTCATAAGTCCTTGCCATATCGGCCACAAACCAACAGGGCAGTCGAGGCAGCAAACAAAAATATTAAGAAAATTCTACAAAATATTATCAACTCACATAAAGATTGGCCGGAACATCTACCATTTACACTCTGGGGATACCGAACGTCAATCAGAATCTCAACAGGATCAACGCCATACTCTCTAATGTATGGGATGGAAGCCGTACTCCCCGTTGAGGTGAAAATCCCCTCTCTAAGAGTAGTGGTCAAGGCCACTATTCCATAAGCAGAATGGCAGAGGAACCGAATGGAAGAGTTGCTCTTGTTTGATGAAAGAAGGCTGCAGGCTCTGTTTCATGTACAGGGTTATCAAAGGAGGATAGCTCGGGCATTCAAAAAAAAGGTCAAGACTCAAAATCTCAGAAAAGGGGATTTAGTTCTTAAGGAAGTCAAGGCTCCCATCTTCGACCCGAGGGGCAAGTTCAAGCCAAACTGGTCCGGACCATTTCTCATCAAAACCATCATGACCGGTGGTGCAGTCATCATTATGGATCTGAATGGAAATGTATTCTCCACTCCAGTTAATCTCGATCAGCTCCAAAAGTACTATCCTTGAGGTAAAAATAAGGATAAAATAGATGTTCGTTGAGTTGAAAACTGAAAGGGCAACTCAGGAAAAAGTTAGAGCAGCCCGTAAGGCCAAAAATTCGAAAGAGCGACCTTAGCAAAAGTTAAGGCACTACAAAAGGAGAGTGTCAATACCCGAGTGAAAATCGGGCCCGAACTATGTTAAGGCCTGATTCCATCTTTTGGGATACTTAGGCAGCTTCTTTTAAGAAGTCCAGCCACATTCTTTGTTTTTAACCATCTTTGAATCTAAGTAAGACCAATGCAAATTAATTTTTGAATTTTGCTAATAAAGTCATTAAAACTTTGGATAAATTTAAACCGTTTTAAACATACAGTGGGAGTCTTTCATTACTTTCATCAGAATTACAAAGTTTTTGAATAAAAGGAAGGGCACGAAAGTCTCAAACTCTACAAACAAAATAAAAAAGAAAGCTATGAAATTTTCGAAACAAAGCAAGAGGCCTCAAGTTCTCTTTCTTTTTGCTGCTTATTTTTCTTCTTCTTTATCTTTCTTCTCCCGATCCTGCATCAGCCATGTCTTGTATTCAGTGGAAAGATCGAAACACTGCAACTCATACATCTCCATCAATGAGCAAGATGGCTAGGCATCCTGATATGATGATAGAAACGGGGCCCATAGTATGGATGAGAACAAACGGCCTCGAATACTGGGAAAGTTGATCTAATTACGACCGAACTGCCGCATGATCGGATGGGGGTAATAGAAGGTAGTCTGACGCCGGTCGACCAGCAGAACACCAGGGTGGTCCATAGTAGTCAAAGTCATGGCAAGAATTCGCCACCAAGGGCACTTCCATGTAATATTTAGACCCGTTAGAGAAGAAAAATATTGCCGCCAAGCTGCCTCGGTCTCACATATCTAATAATGGGGGCGGTAAAGGAAAGATGCAACACTGTGTCTGTCAGTAGGGGGTTTTTACACAAGATTTACCTTCTCCATCAGCCAGATCTACAGCAAAAGTTAGAACAGTGAGAGAAAATCTTCACAGTACGACAGAGAGCTAGGTGAAGAGAAAGGTTTGAGTTTACTTGAAGAAGTAAAGAACTGCCAGCAAAGGTAGTAGTCTCACCACGATAAACAGTATCTATGCCTAACAGTGTTTCAGCTAAGATAAGAGGAATGAAGTCCTTTCCTATCCACATTTGACCTACAATGTCAACCATTACATAGTTAACTCGCCCGTCAGGAGGGATAAGAAGATACAGGGTAAGAAGATAGAAGCAAAGGGCATAACGTCGCCGCAGCTGAAAATTGAGGTCACTAAGGTCACGGTGGGACGAAACCTCTCAACAAGTCACGAAATGTCAAGGCAGTCACCCAATGTCAAAAAGGCGGCTTCCATCCTAGACTGACCACAAAGTCGCATCACCTGCTGCCGAGCCGAAAGGGAGAAAGTGGGAACTACAATGGAGCTCTGCGAAGTCAAGTTTAAGATAGCAGCAAACTCCTCCACAGTGGGGCATAGCTCTTCAAGGGAAAATCGAAAGACGTGAGACTGAGGATCCCATAGTTGGGCAGCAGCTTTCAGCAATGGTTCATCAGTCTTTATAGCCATTAGATGAAACAAAGAGTTGATACCAAAAGGGGTAAAATTCAAACGTTTAATGTGGGAGAATGCATCAATCCATGAAGAAAGTGGGGTGGTCATATGAGTGTGAGTAACAGAAAATGGGGCTTCCAAGGCTGTATTTATAAGGCAGGAAAAGGCGGGAAATCAAAAATTTGGCACACTCATTGTGATGGCCACCACCTTGGAGTTGGCAACTGCCAACTTTAAAAGCACCGTACAATGACATCATCACTTTGACCAGATGGCTGCCAGGATGGAAGTGGTGACCGCCATGTTGGATTATGGCGGTTGCCATGTTCAAATATGGCGGGTGTATTCAGTTTGCAGTTTCTATGGCTTGTGTAAAATGTTGACATTCGCATTATACATACAAGACAGTTTGAGCAGTAAATAAGAGAGAATCACACAGTAGATGAATATTAAGCAATAAAATGGCACGAAGGCCCAAAGATGCATAAAAGGTAATATAATGTAAACTTAGGTACCTAGGCCCAATAAATAGTAAGCTAGGGAACACAGGCCCATGGATCAAGTAAATGTATAAAAATGTATCAAACTGGGACACCCAGGCCCATCAAAATAAATGTGTCAGATAAAAAAATGTAACTGGGGAGGGGGGAGCTCTCTCTCTCTCTCTCTCAGACATGTCTTGGGAAGACTCGACGGGAGGAAGGATTGGCGTCATCTGAACTGACATCCTTGAAGAGCCGCTCGATGTCATCGTCACCATCATCACTGCCAAAAGAAGAAGATATGGCTCTGAAATGGCTCCTGGCAGAAGAGACGGATCCTCTAGGGCGGGCTCTAGAAGAAGCAGCACGAGACTCGCGACCTTGAGCCAAGACTGGAACTGGGGCAGGACCCGGAGGTCGTGGAAGTACTATACCAGTAGCTGGGACTAGATGATGTGAGAAGAAAAACAGGGATCAAAATAGAGTACAAAAAAAGTGCAGAAAGAATAAACGAAGTTGTGAAGACACTTATTATAGCTGCTGGAGTAAATAAAATACCGGCTGCTCGGACAGTGGCATCAAGCTGACGGATCAGTGCTCTCTGATCGGTAAGGACCAGCAGCAGATGATCCAACCATGCCTGGTTAACCTGCAAAAAGAAGTTAGACAGTTTAAATAAACAAACAAAGAAAGTAACTAATCAGATTAAAGGAAAAAAGACCAAGACAAACCTAACTGAGCTCAGCCCTGAACTCAAGTGCCGGTGGAACAAGAACCGGCAGAGGGAAGGGGTAGCCGTATGCTACTGTCTGGATCTCCCATGGGATCTCTGGACCCCTCATCCCCCCACCAGCATCATCAGCAGCAGTAGCAGCTCCAGTAACAGCACTGGCGTTAGCTACCTCCGAAACTCGGCCTATCCTCCTGCCACCAAAGGCAACCGGGCTAGGACCCAAGGGACCCATCAGGTGTGCCCAGGCCTAGGCTGTGTAGTCCCCTTCCGCCACCAGTAGCTCTGAAACTAGGGTCCCCACCATATCCAGCAGCAAGTCGATGCGGCCTAGATGATCAGTCCGGTGCATGCAGGTTGGAGGAACCACCGGTGTCCAGAAGCGATCAAGGCTAAGCGACTTGCGAACCACTCGCTCACCAAGATAGTACTCCCTACCGAATGGGCCCTCCAACAAGACCCGCCTCGAGGTGAGATCCCGGCTGCGCATCAGATCTGCACTGGCCCGATCCTCCACTCCTCGCAAGACATCCTAGTGAACCTGGAGAGTAATTCAAACAATAGTGCAAATAGAGAATAGTAAGCAGTGAATACAGTACATTATGATAGCCAGTGTGCAGGATACAGTGATCAGTGTGCAGTACAGAGAATAGCGCAAAAAATAATAAAAATGATACCTACTCGAGAGTCAGCCAGTCCAAGGAGACTCAAAAGCGATCAATGTCCTTCCCCCTAGCCTTCTTCCCCTTTAGCCCTCGGGACCATCAGGTTGCTCGGGGAATAACCAGAGGGTCTGCTGCAGAGTTCGCCGGGACATGATGCTCGAGGAACTCATAAATCCACAGCAGCAAAGAAAAAGGTGTCAACCAGCAAATAATGGATAAAAAAAGAATGGAAATGAATGGAAAAATACAGAAACTAAATCATACCTCCCAGACCCTCCAGTATCCCTCGATGCTAAGCTCCTGGGGGAACTGGGTCAGTGTCCGCATGAATCCATAGAGGGTGGTAAGAGTAGCTCCTCCCCAGTCAAATGAAGCAACCTGGTCCAAACGAGCGAGGGCACCAAGGCAATGCAGATGAATGGTATTCTCCTTGTTAAAAAATAAGGAGGTACCAAACATATACATCAAAAAGCCCCGGGAGACCCACTCGTAGTAGCGGGGCTCAAAGTAGTGGAAGTGACAGAAGCGCTCGAAGAACCAGATGTATCGAACGCGATCTTTGTCTATCTGAGTGGGAACAGCTCCAAGAAAATACAGCACCGCATCAGCAGAGCAGCTGACGATCGGATCAAATGGGATGGGCGCTCATCCAACCTGGATACCGATAATCAGCGCAAAGTTGAGAGGCAACAGAGTAGCCTCGAAAGTAATGAAGTGAAAGGTATTGGTGGTATCCCACCACCGCTCAGCAAGGGCCGTGAGCCAAACACGATCGTTGCTCGTCCTACCCAAAAGGGGTATGAGACGAGCAAAACTAGAAGCATCAACGAACGCCCGGCTAGGAGCGGGGAGGGCATCATACCACTTGATATTACGTGTATAATCCCAAGAGGGGGGTGAATTGAATTATTTAAAATTTTTTAGATCAAATAACTGAACACAAGTGCATGATTTTTAGTTCACAAAAATATTACTTATTTAAATCACAAGTCAATTTGTATTAAACTTATTAGCAAAAACTTGTGATGAAATATTTAAGTACAAGTGTAGACAATATTTAAAACTTCTTGTTAATTAAAACACAAGTATATTTGAAATGAATAATAAGTCCAAAGGTTAAGCACAAATGAAGATGCTAACTTTTAAAGTGTTTTAATTTGAAGATAATAATGCAAATTTACTTCAATTCTTATTCACAATATTTTTGTTAGCAAAATTCAATACTTGACTTGTTTTAACAATAAAAGAATAATTTTCAAGTTTAACACTTTTCAAACATTAAGATTTAAGAATATTTTAATTTGATGATATTTCATACAAAGTAAGAAGAAAAACTTTTTAGCTTTAAGATTTAAAAGATGTGAAAAATAAAAGATTCAAGTTCAAGTATATGTTAAGAACAATGTAAGATATTAGTGTAGCTTTCAACTCTAACTTGCAAGTATGTTTTTATTGATCCAAAACCTTCTTGTAGACTAGATTCAATTACCAATACAAATCTTTATAAGTCAAATGTTTAAATACACAAAAATATTTTGTTATAAGATATAAGTATAAAAATTTTACAACTTTTAGATTTAAAACTTTTCTTGGTTTAAGCAAATATAAGAACAAATAATGGATAAGAAATCAAATACAAGAGTGTGTGCGTGTGGTTTAACAATAATCAACAAGATAATGAAGAACATCAAGCAAGAGAAAAATAACACAATGATTTTTACAAGGTTCGGTGCAACAGCCTACGTCCTTACCTTAAGCCAACCGCTATGATGATTTCTTACTACCTCTCCTTCAATAGGCAGAGGAGTCTCTCTCCTTAGTCTAGGCTATCACCCCCCAAATCCCGGGGACCCGTGAACCATCCAACCGTTCCTCGTAAGGGTTATCATCTATGACTTTCATAACCATAGAATTTAAGTTTTGTTTATCTGAAAAACTTTCCTTAACCACTGTATTCTTGCTCACATCAAATTTAAAACAAATGCTTGAATTTTCAAGTGTTCATATACGACCATGGTGTCACGACCCAAACCCAGGTCCGTGAACTAACCCCAAAACATGATATACATAAACTCTACCCAAAGGAAATACTCCAAGACATAAGAAATATTGAATATACCTTAAACAGATTTAACAAACGATTGAAGTTCCAAAATTACATTCTCAAGTTTACCCCAAAGGTTTGAGATAACATACATTCAACATTCAATAATACTTCTATTACATCATTTTCATTAACTACATGTATAACAAAAGCAAGAGACAATGTAGCTTCATCTACTGGTCCTTCCCAAAAGCATCCATAGCTTTGGTACTACCTCGCTCTTCGAAACCTGAAATGATTTGATAAATATATACATGAGCCGAAACTCGTAGGATAAAGATTAACTCAAATATAATGCATAATTTGTGAGGTGTGATGGATGTAACCGAAATAAATATACATATAATTGAAATTCTTTCCTTTTAACACACACATCCACGCACACAAGAATTTCTTCCACTTATCTCATTGTTTTCCATCTATAAATCGTTCATTTTAATTTCTCGATTTTCACAAAATCGTATTTTCTCTAATGAACCGGTGTCGAACGCAGCTTATAGAAACCCCTCCCTATTAATCTCAATAGGCTACGCGAAGCCATTGGGTAATAGAGAGTTCTATAACTCACCACGACACAATACCACGTTTGGAGAGCTAACCCTTGGGCACGTGGTCCCCATCTTGCCCAACTTTTCGGTCTTTTAACGCGGACCCGCTAGGCCAACTTAATCCACATCAATCCATACAGTTCATTATTGGTTAAAAACCTGAGAGTCCAACCCACGAATGGTTCCTCTCCCAATTATTGCCATAATACAACATTTTGATCCAAAACCGAAATTTTCCATTAAATTTCCAGATCACATGCTTCACAACTTTCATTATATAATTTCTCACCATTTACATCATTTCTTCCATGTTACTAAGTATCACAAACACAAGATTGATACCAAAGATCATATAGTTTTGAAATGATAACACCCATCATGCATATATGTACACTTCAAATAAAAATCCACTTTTATTGTAAAACAAAAACCCAACCGATCGGCCCAATGCATGCCTCCCGTCGTTCTTGTACTCAAATCGAAGCCCTGAAAGTCTTATTTCCAATGACACCTATCTCACCATTAAATTCTTTTTGTAGAAAAAGTTATGATCAAAAGAGTGAAGGTGTGTCAAGATTTTCAAACAGTTTTTCACCCATTTTTCGCCGAATGTTTGGGAGCAGGTTGTTTTTCATCCTTGTTGGCCCTTTTGACCTAATTCCATGTTTCGTGGGACGCTGTGGTGTTCTTGTAGGCGTCATAGGCTTATGTCGGGCATGTGTGGGTTCGTGTTTTCCGTGTTGGACGTGTGTGAGTCTGTTTTGGTCGTGTTAGGGCCTTGGCAGTTCGTAGGTGTTTTGTGGTTTGGTGGTTGGTTCTTTGGTTTTCAATTAGCGTCCTACAGTATTCAATTGATTAATTTATGGGAATTAGTCAATTCAAATACCTATGGATTCTTTTTGGGATTCGATTGGTTGTGTGATGGCTTTGGGAGTCGTGTGGTGACCTCTTAGTTGACTGGGTTATGGGGCTCGATCGACTGCTCTCCTTTAGTGATTTTTAGTTGATTAGATTATGGGGTCTTGTCAATTGAAGTCATAGAGAGGGTGTTGGTCATTTCATGCGGGGTGTTGCTGCATAGTTGTATGCGGGCGCTTGGTTGCGGTTTGAGTCTTCTCTCGGTGTTGACCGCTCGAGTGGTGGTTGAGCGCTCGAGCGGGGTGGTGCCAGAGTGTTGGGTCGGTGGTTAACCGCTCGAGCAGTGGTTGTGCGCTCGAGCGGGGTTGTGGCTGTGTGCTATGTCGGTTGGGGATCACTTGGGCTGTGCTGGGCTTTGGGTTAGGTTTTAGTTTTGGTTTTTGTATCGTTCGTTATCCCAGTGAGTGGATGCGTCGTTTGGGTAACGGAGGACGGGTATGTGGCATGTGATGTCGTGATGTATTGTCATACATGGTTATGTGCATTTACAACTGTTTATTTATGTACAGAATATGCACGTGGATTACATGGCTTTGATGTCGTTATGTGTAACGTGGTTTGTGCTTTAAAATGCATAGTTTTATAGACATGTATGTTTGGTTTATGAGAAACGGATGCATGTGGTGCATGTTGCATGAGTTGCAAGTGTTGTGTGAGTCGTGTGTGTAGCATGTGACGTGGTTTGTGAAACATAGTGATAGTACGCGATTTTATGCATCTAAATCCTGATTAGGTTCTGCATAGGAGTATGGAATGAGATAGATGAACATTTGATTATGTGAATTTTAGCTTTGTCTTACGTTGCATTTGGTAGGGCTGCGTCCTTCGGTTAAAGTCCGTGAAGGTTAAGGCTGAGGTCCTTCGGTTAAAGTCTGTAAAGGTGTATGGTAGGGCTGAGGTCCTTCGGTTGAAGTCCGTAAAGGTGCATTGAAGGGGGTTGCGGTCCATCGGTGAAAGTCCGAGAAAGTTCATGGCATGCATGTATTGCATTATGGGACGGATAGACCAATTTTCAAACTGTTTTTAAGAGTCGTGTGAATCGCGATCTAAAAACCCTTTCTCAACTATTTTATAGGCTCCTGTGTGCGAGTCAAAACATGGTTTGTATCCTCGCTTTCCCTTGCATGTGAAATTTGTTTTCAAGGCTTGAAAGAGAGTCTAAACCTGCACTTCGATTTCCTAGCATGTTTTGTTTATATTGCATGCTTGTCTAGTTTCTACTGAGCTTTGTCTCACGGTGTGGGATAAAATATTTTTTGGTACCAGTGACCCAGGTTGATCTGGAGGTGCTGAAGAGGTGGAAGAGTTATAGTCTTCCTTTTGTTAGTTTTGTTACATGTATGCAGTAACATGTTTTTCCAGTGTTGGAACCGTGTGGTGTAAGCTTTGGACATTGAAGCCTTATGTATTGTAGCCATTTGGCATTTATATACAATGCATGTATGTTTCATTTTGAGAGTGCGTTCTCATGTTGGGTGTTATGTTTGGTTGTTTGTGGGTGTTTCACGTAACCTAGAGTTTGGGGCGTGACAGAATGGTATCAAAGCTCTGGGTTCGAATACCTGAGCTGTGGGAAGAGGGTGTATCACCGTGTGAGGTTAATTGCATGTGCTTGACTGTATGTGTTTAGATGCTTGATAGCATGAATGTGTTAGCATGTTAGCTATGTGAACGATGTGTATATGTGAGCATGGGGGTTGAACTGTGGGATTGATTAGTCATGCATTTGGGCGTTTGGATTAACAAACTTGGGAGCCATGTTAGAAACGCGTTTAGCTGACGTGATTTCTATCAGGGAATTTGAGTGGGTTATCCAGATTGACACGTTATTCTTGTCGATTCTCCTCAGTATGTGGGGTTATTTAGAATGAGCCTATGTGGCTATGTGTTAGCATGCTTATGTGATTAGCATTTATGTTTATGCTATGTGTTGCGTCTTATGTTTTGTCTTTTTCATATAGACGTGATATTTGCGCAGAGAGGGCAAGGCCGTGTTCGAGGCTGTGACCATGGGTTTGGAGTTGGTGGTGGACTCCATGGGTGTGTGCTGTGTTGAGATAGCACGTGGTAGGGATGTGAGGTTGGGGGAGTTGTAGATCCCATGTCTTTGAGATAGTTGGCCATTGTTTAGGATGCCTGACCTTGTTTGACTATATCCTAGGAATGGTTTGGCTGACCATCTCGTATGTCGTGTCGATTGCGATTGATGATTTGTTTCTTTGACCATGAGATGAATTTCGGGGACAAAATTCCTTTAAGGGGGGTAGAGTTGTGAGACCCTAACCCGTTTTCTTTTTTTTTGGCATTTTCAGACGCGCATTTGGTGTTTTCACCGTTGCACATTTTTACGAGTTTAGATGCATGATCGGGATTGATATGCATGCGAGTTAGGTTCCTGGGGCCATAGGGTGTTGCAGCGCGAATTTCAAAAAAAAAATCAAAAAAAGATATTTTGGAGGCCTATAAATATCTGGAGTTAGATATTTTCATAAAGATATTTTCTAAAACTTAACTCCTAAGTTTTATCCTTTTTATCTCTGCCTTCTCTCTAAGTTCTTGGGGGCTCAGTTTCCGACGATCAGACTACGAATTCTTGATATCGGCATCAAGGGGTACGCAACCATCCGATCAGATTTTGAATCCAACGAAGCTCGATTTTGCATGTGGTTCGAGGTATCGAGTTTTTAACTCACCGAGGTAGGATCCTAGACTCTCATATCTTATAAGGATGCTACGTATAATTGTGTGTGTTTTTAACGATTAGATTGGTGTAGATCTGAATTTATTTCAAGAAAAATTGGGTTTTAGTTTCAAAATGGGGTTTTGTGTTGATTTCGGTGGATGGAATCGGGTTTTGAGGTTTTTCGTTCGTTGATTCTTGATGTTTTGGGCTTGTGTATGTCCGTGGGTGTTATATATATATATGTGAATCAGTAAGTTTAAGGGTGTTTTGATGCATCATAGTGGATGTTTCAGAGTTTTGGGGCCAAGAACACTCAAGAACAGAAAATCTTGGTTTTACTCGGGTGGTAGCTCGCTCGAGCGCCCGATGTCCGCTAGAGCGGATTGGCTGCGCAGGGCCACTTTATTTTGATATTATCTCCCTCGTCCAAACTCAAAATTAGGTCATTCTTGTATTCAAATCGAAGCCCCGGAAGTCTTCTTTCCAATGAAACCTCTATCACCTTAAAATTCTTTTTGTAGAAAAAGTTATGATCAAAAGAGTGAAGGTGTGTCAAGATTTTCAAACAATTTTTCACTCGTTTTTGGCCGAATGTTTGGGAACAGGTTAGTTATTCATCCTTGTTGGCCCTTTTGACCTAATTCCATCTTCCGTGGGATGTTGTGGTGTTCTTGTAGGCGTCGTGGGCTTGTGTCGGGCATGTGTGGGTTCGTGTTTGCCGTGTTGGACGTGTGTGAGTCTGTTTTGGTCGTGTTAGGGCCTTGGGAGTTTGTTGGTGTTTTGTGGTTTGGTGGTTGGTTCTTTGGTTTCCAATTGGCGTCATATGGTATTCAATTGATTAATTTATGAGAATTAGTCGATTCAAATACCTGTGGATTCTTTTTGGGGTTCAGTTGGTTGTGTGATGGCTTCGGGAGTCGTGTGGTGGCCTCTCGGTCGATTGGGTTATGGGGCTCGATCGACTGCTCTCCTCTAGTGATTTTTAGTTGATTGGATTATGGGGTCCTATCAATTGAAGTCACAGAGAGGGTGTTGGTCATTTCATGCGGGGTGTTGCTGCACGGTTGTATGGGTGGTGGTTCGTGCATCGTTGCATGCGGGTGCTTGGTTTTGGTTCCTGGTTTGAGGTTTCTCCCAGTGTTGACTGCTCGAGTGGTGGTTGAGTGCTCGAGCAAGGTGGTACCAGAGTGTTGGGTCGGTGGTTAACCGCTCGAGCGATGGTGGTGCGCTCGAGCGGGGTGTTGGCAGTGTGTTATGTCGGTAAGGGACCGCTCGAGCGGTGGTTTTGCACTCGAGCGGGGTTGTGGCTGTGTGCTATGTCGGTTAGGGATCGCTTGGGTTGTGTTGGCCTTTGGGTTAGGTTTTAATTTTAGTTTCCGTATCGTTCGTTATCCTAGTGAGTGGATGGGCCGTTTGGGTAGCGGATGACGGGTATGTGGCATGTGATGTCGTGATGGGTTTTGCAACGGGTGACATCGTGATGTATTATCATACATGGTTATGTGTATTTATAACTATTTATTTATGTACGAAATATGCACGTGGATTACATGGCTTTGATGTCGTTATGTGTAACGTGATTTATGCTTTAAAACATAGTGTTCTATAAACATATATGTTTGGTTTATGAGAAACGGATGCATGTGGTGCATGTTGCATGAGTTGCAAGTGTTGTGTGAGTCGCGTGTTTAGCATGTGACGTGATTTGTGAAACGTAGTGATAGTACGTGGTTTTATGCAACTAAATCCTAATTAGGTTATATATAGGAGTATGGAATGAGATGGATGAACATGTGATTCTGTGAATGTTAGCTTTGGCTGACGCTGCATTTGGTAGGGTTGCGGTCCTTCGGTTAAAGTCCGTGAAGGTTAGGGTTGAGGTCCTCCGGTTAAAGTCCATGAAGTTTAGGGCTGAGGTCCTTCGGTTAAAGTCCGTAAAGGTGTATGGTAGGGCTGAGGTCCTTCGGTTGAAGTCCGTAAAGGTACCTTAAAGGGGGCTGCGGTCCATCGGTGAAAGTCGGAGAAGGTTCATGGCTTGCATGTACTGCATTATGGGACGGATAGACCAATTTTCAAACTATTTTTAAGAATCGTGTGAATCGCGATCTAAAAATCCTTTCTCAACTATTTTCTAGGCTCCTATGTGCGAGTCAAAACATGGTTTGTATCCTTGTTTTCCCCTTGCATGTGAAATTTTTTTTCAAGACTTGAAAAGAGTCTAAACCTGCACTTCTACTTCCTAGCATGTTTTGTTTATATTGCATGCTTGTCTAGTTTCTGCTGAACTTTGGCTCACGGTGTGGGATAAAATATTTTTAGGTACCAGTCACGCAGGTTCATCCGGAGGTGCTGAAGAGGTGGAAGAGTTATACTCTTCCTTTTGTTAGTTTTGTTACATGTATGCTGTAACATGTTTTTTCGGTGTTGGAACCATGTGATGTAAGCTTTGGGCATTGGATCGTTACTATTATAGCCATTTGGCGTTTATATACAATGCATGTATGTTTCATTTTGAGAGTGTGTTCTCGGGTTGGGTGTTATGTTTTGTTGTTTGTGGGTGTTTCACATGATTCGAAGTTTGGGGCGTGACAAGTTTTAATTGCTTTTCCCATTTGATTAATGCATTTGGGATTTGGAGGAAGATTCTCACCAATGTGAAGGATGAAACACCAGAATAAAGAGGTAATCAAAAGGGTCTCAACTCACAAGACACACCCAACGCCCATTTCTCCCTATGTTCGGCGCTCATTTTTTTTTCTTTTTAACCTTTAGTTTTCTTCCATTGAAGCATAAATTGGTGGATCTAGACAACCATTTGGAAGCTATCAAGGAGGATTCAAGCATCATTTGACAAAAGCTTCATAATTGAACAACTTGAGAGCAAAAATTCCACAGTGGCCGAAACTTAATGTTTTCTAATTTGGCGGATTCCAAGCTTGAAAGCTTTACGATGTAGGATTTTGACTAATTTTAGTGCCTTTCTTTGAATTGTGTTGATTATTTTTAAAACTCTAGCTCTACGATTGAGTATTGAATAACTTATCTAAGTGTCTACAATGGATAATTAAAAACCATGAGAGTGGTGTTCTTGGAAGAACTCAGAGATAATTTAGAGTTTATTGAAGCCTTGATATAGGATGCCGAGATGAAATTAGCATCTCACGCACTACACATAAGTTAGCGGTGGGATATTGAGTTTGAATACATGAATTGATGGGAGAATTGGTAGTGGGATTAAAATGGGGTTTTG
>JAOTRH010132309.1:0-14213 GCA_034768845.1 Heliamphora exappendiculata | reverse complement strand
TTTGTTTTTCCTCCTTTTCTTTTTATCTAGGGCTCGAACAGCCGCCCCTCTCCTCTTTTAATTTTATATGGTACTTCTTCTTCTTTACTCTTTTTTTTTTTCATGGAAATTTTTGAAAATAGTTATTATTTATTTATTTATCAATTTGACTGAAAATTTTTACATGGAGTTTTAGATTTTATGGTCAAATCTTGTTTGTAGGTGTTTGACAATGATTAAGTTGGTTTATTGGAACTTTAGAACTTCTACAACACTCGCCATCATTCTTGATCATTGAAGTAGTTTTTAGGGTTTTCTAATCCCTCTCCTACAAGTCATCAAAGGTAGGAGTTTTTGTTTATTTTTAACTTATAATGAGATGTATAACTGTGTGTTAATACTTTTACAGTTGTTGAATTGGGGCATGAAATTGAATTCGTTAGACTTAAATTTCTCAAAATTGAATAAATGAATTGAATTTCTTATTTTAAATTATATTGTTGGATTTTTTAAAAAATAATTGGTAATTGATTAAACGTATTGAGCTTTGAAAAATTTAAGTTAATCTTGTTATTTATTTATTTGAAATGTTATCTTAAGATGGATGATTTTTTTTAGCATTTTATGCCTTAGATTTTAATTATTATTATTTTATTCCTTGGTTACTTAAATTTCTGCAAATGTATGAAATTTCATATATGTCAATTTTATTAAGGCAATGTATAGTTGGATGCAGAAAATTTGAATTGGGTTACTTGGTACTAATATTTTGAATTGGTAGAAAAGACAAGTTTTTTTTTATTTAAAAAAAAAATATAAGACATTTAATGAAAAGTGGAATAGTTTTCAGAATAGCCTTGAAGAAAATGTGGTTGATACCTAAAGTAGTAAGTTAAACGGCTTGATTTACGAGTTCTAGACTCGTTGGGTAGGTGAATTTTTATACCCGGGAGGTTAGTGTTTCGAAATAAGAGTGCCTAGATGAGTTGGGTGACGGTGCACTGCTATTAAGGCACACAAGCTTAGTGGTAGGGGATAGTTGTCTACTCTCTAAAGCGTGCCATACTCCTTATGGGCGATTAATTTTGGATTATTGAAAATTTAATGGAATAAGCCTCAAAATTGTTAAAGGTTATGGATCAATCAAAATGAGATATTACATACTTTTATTTTATTTTTGTTTCAGTCGGCATATATTTTAATAAACTCTTCTTTTTTGGGTAATTATTTTAACAAACTCTTTTATACTTACATTTATTTATTTTTGAATAATTAATTGTAATATAAAAGAAAAAAAATAAATATACATGTTTACGAAAAGCATACTCCAGGTAGTTACAACAAATACCAACATAACACAAATGAATCTAAAAACAACTAAGAAACCTAACCCCGCCTAATGGCATGGTTACTTAATTAAGAAGTAATTTCACGCACAACTCGCATGGTTCGGAGACAACAACAAACTAATGAACAAGTCAACGTACAACCCGCATGAGTTGGTTGCATCACAAAACAATCTTAAACAGCTGGTTAAAGCGGCACCTACACCAAAAAATAAAAAAAAATCAGAAGCCACAAAACTAACTCCCCCGTGATCAACCCGCCAAGATTATTGAAAATTCTTAATAAGATCGATTCCTCAAAAGATCTTAAGTTCCAAAATTCAGACAAAAATAAAAAAGAACAACATCTGATAAGAGCATAGAGAGGGTAGTCGGCACATGTAACCCAAACTTTTCAAAAGCCAAACTCAATCTTCAACATCGCCAGAAAGCACCCAAACCCCACAAGTTAAGAATGTCAAAGAAACAAGTTATTTATGCATGAGAACCTTTGTTCGGAAAACCATTGAGCCTATCCTCGCGTCCTAGTGAGTAAGAAATTGAATGCCTCCCAGACAATGTAAAGATCAGATAAAAATCGCTGAGGACCAAAACAAAGTGCAGTGGCACAAGAAACCACCGAGCTATAACAGAATCAGCTAGCCTCAAAACCAGTTGTACTCTCAAAATCCAAATCGGTAATCCAAAAATCATTCCATATTTTTATTGACGCATCAAACTGGTATACCATCAAACCGGTGTATACGAGAAAGAACCACATTTAAACACAAAGTTGGATACCACCTTAATCTACATTGCATCCAGTTTGCAACCAAATTTTCAATTTTTCTTTATTCTTGCTTTGCTAGCAAGTATTTCTTTTTTTATTTTCTACTTTGATTAGGGTTTCATGGATTATAAATAACGAATGTGAGGCTTAGGGCAATTTGGTTGTTTATGAATAATAATTTGAGTGTTTTTTCTTTATTTGTATTTGTATTAAAAAGAGTCTTTTTAATTTCAAATAGATTTGTGAATTTTGGTATTAGTAAAAATAGCCTCGTATTTATTTGTTTTACCATAAGTCCACTTACTTGAAAATTTTCTTTACTAACTTTCTATTATATTAATGTAGATTCTAGACACCACAGCCAATGAGGTGACTTACTTTTTAGGTCTAGTAACTAATTCGACTTCTTCTAATTTTATGAACCAAAGAAAATAACTCATCCAGCTCTAGCCATTCATCTATTATCATTGGCTTCACTCGTTTCAATCACTTTTCATAACGTATACATTGAATTTCAAGTAAATATGAGGTCAAGTCAAGAAATGAACATTTCTAATTAATATCTTCATTGAACACATTTGGTGGAATAATGATACGAACTCTTGGATAAAGCTCATCTACAAAAAATAAACAACGTTATCTCTAAATTAATTACTAAGATATATCGTGGAATATAAGAAAATCCCCAAGAAAGATTATCGCCACAAATTAGTTCAAAGACCTACAAACGTAGAACACAAAGTGCATGCACACGTCAATACTATCTGACCAATGTGTTTGACCAAAAAAGCACGGTAATTCTTAAATCAACAAATCGATTACAAAATGTTCTCGAATGCAACGGTTAGGTTAGATTAGGAGAAAATTCTTATTTTATCCACCCTTAACAGATGGAGTTTTTCTAAACCGCAAACGCACTCATTTTTAAAACTTGCGGGTTGGTAGATTTTATAGGTGATTTCAACCTAATGATCTAGGTGGTTTGGCGAGTTGAAAAATTAAAAAATAAATAAATTAAAGAACTCACTAAATTTAACAATTGTTAGCATAACACATTTCAAGCATCTACCAAGTATAATAGATTTTAAAAAGATTTTCAAATATCTAAGAAGCATAATAAATTTTAGGTTTTCACGGGACACGTCCTAATTCTTTATTATTTTTTTTATGAGAACATGTCAATGGACTCGTGTAGGATACGCGTGTCTATAATGAACATGTTGTAGAACATAGTTAGGGCTCTATTGAAATTTTAAAAAGATTTTTTGAGGTTCTAATAATGATTAGAATAATATTTTTTGGTAAATGTCAATTGGTATTTCTATTATTAGAATGATGCACTGAATAGTTTGAATGACTATTTATTAATTCATTTGTGGATATTTTACTTATAAATATTGGGTAAATAAATAAATAATATGTTTTTCTGTCGTATTCTCACTATGTACGTGTTTTAATTTTTTTTTGAAATTCTTATATCTTGTATCCATGGCTATTGGGGGTGTACAGATTACTTGACAACCGGCTCTAACCTGCGATAACCCAACCTGCCTAAGGTGGTTTGCGCGGATTGGTATCTAATTTGTAACGTCCGAATTTTGTAACCAAAAAATCCAAACGGCTCGCAAGAGAAAACCCAAAAAGAAAAATATTTTACTAAAAGAAACCACGATTTGAAGTAAAAAAAGAACTCAAAAGAAGTTTTAAAACCATAGGTAAACTCTTCTTTAGAAAATAGGTTTTAAGACCCAAAGGCACAAAAATCGTCTAACAAACCAGACCGCTCGATTAGTCAAACGACCGCTCGAGCGATCTCTCTGCAATTGGGGTATTTTTGCCCAGAAACAAAAAAATCCGAGAGGTTCACCAGACCTTTCGATAAATCGCTCGAGCAGTTTAACCCTAGATACCTTTTTTGATTTCGATATCAAAATTTTTACTTCCCATAACAAAACCCTTATAGAAGTAGCATTTCGTGCTATTCATTGAAAAGATATAGAAATAAAAGAGTGTGAAAAACATCTCAAAACACTTTTCAAATCATAAGAAACAAATGTCTACTTATTGAAAAACATATAAACTAACCCAAACGATCTCTCATGAGTACAATGAATGTGCTCTTGGCCTCAGGCCTTACAAACTATCGAATTCAACACTTTCTTCAAATGTAACTTAAATTATAACATTACAATCAAGGTTTCTAACGATACAATTTAAGATATGCTTATAATGTCTTTAAGGACGATGACCACATGATGTCCCAATCATATTTCCTCTTAGTAGATAACTCGATCCTTATGATCACCTGAAATATTGTTAAATAACATGAGTCAAGACTCGTAGGAAGTAGACTAAATATGAGTATATGCATGACATACGAGGATGATTATGTGAATGTACAACAACTTTGTACCTCAAATGTCAACCCATTTTTTTCTTTCAAAAATTCATTCACATTTCTAGTTTTCTTTCTTTATCCAAAACCAACACACACATAATTAGTTCCTTAGTCCTATCACCTCAAACCCAACTTGATTAATACGAATTTTTCATTTCATTTCATTTCATTCCATTTACTTTTCACATTACAACGATTATCGAGGTTTTTCATAAGTTTCACATTCACCAATTTCATTACATGGTTTTACCTGCCTAAGTTTTATTCATCGATTTAATTAAGTACCAAGTGCGGACGACGCTTATAGACCCAGGTGTATTTATCGCCATCGGGCCACACGAGGCCTAATGAATAAATATCAATTCTATAGCCCGATACGAAGAGCGCATATTTTTGTTTTCTCTTGAAAATATCGATGGGTGAGCTGCCCAATAGCACGCTTTTATGGGGATTAATTCGAAGGAAGGACTTACCTTACATTGCGCAAGTTTTCAGTCTTTCACCGAGGAGCAACTTATGCCCAAACTTAATCATTTCATTTATATGGTACCTTAATTAATTCATTTACATTTAGCTCAATACGAGTCCAACCGTCAACCCAGTTCCTCTCGCCAAGCTCAACACATTAAGGTTTCCATTACCAACAATTTACATATTTTCATCATTCTTATACTTGAATTAACATAATGGAATACAATCAATTCCTATATCACATGCCACTATCCACATTTCCTAATTTATGAAATTAATTCATTTTCTCAACCCAATACTACACCATTTTTATTTGATCTCAAAATTCGTGGAATTTACTTATCAATAAAATAATTTAAGTTCTAATTTTTCAAAAGTCCAACGAATTTCTCCATTAGGGTCTAATAACCCCAAAACCCCCCCAATTTCTCATGGTTTTGACAATAATGAAACCCAAATCTTCCAAAATACAAGTTAAAGATTTCTCCATGACATTGTTTAGATCAAAACACTATAAATCATTCAAACCCTCAAGATTTAATATGTTTTAACCCCAAATCATAACCGGGGGTTTCCAAAACATAATTTTTTCATATTTTCATGTATAAACTTAAAATACACAACATATATCAAATAAATATTTGTAGATAGTCATAAATCAGATCTTTTTGGTGTCCCATCAATATGAATCAAGCATTTAGCACGCTCCAAACCATCCAATCTCAAATCGTGTGGTTAAGAAGGAGCTTCTAATGCGCATTTTCACTCTCCAATAGTTGCTCACTCGGAAGGGAGGCAAGGAATCCCTTCTAAAGGGATAAGGAGGGCTCCAAGGATCTTCAAGGTCAAACCTTAGGTCTTCTCTTTGATTTGAGAGAGAGAGAGAGACGAAGGAGGATAGAATGAAAGAAAAACATCTCAACCCGCAACTTAAAGTCTCTTCCTGACGTAGACCGCTCGATCGGTCTTGGGACTGCTTGAGCGGTCCCTCTCTGGACAGCATACCAAGGAAGAAAAAAGAACATAGAAGTCTTTCTGTTACTGATTTGGCCTAAACACAGATTGGATGCGGTTTTTTTGACTTGAAACCCGAGAGGAGAAAGAAAGTATCAGAAACTTCTCGAATAAATCCCTGATAATAGATAGCAGAACAACTGACTGCGAGTAGCAAAATAGAAGAATACCCCGACCGGGCCTAGACTGACAGAAAATTAAAAGTACAACACCTAAAAACCATAAAAGAGAAACCTAAAAACCATACTAACACTAAACAAAGGAACGCCGGGATAGAGGTTTAACTAAAGGTTCTATGGGAGAAATCGGACAACATCCTGAGAGGAAGACAGATCTAAACCTAACGAAACCCTAAGCTAGAACCTGGACAGGAATTCGAGAAAGGAAGCAAGCTTAAACAAACTCGAAAGCACTAAATCAACACTCTGGGTAGAGCCCCCTGGAGAGAGAAAGCTATCCTAAGCAAAAAATAAGGGCCTTACCCAAAACCCACGCAAAGCACCGGAAAGAAAACTGAGATTCTAAAACAGACTAAGGCTGGGAGTAAACCCGGGCCAGACCTGGGGAGAAAAATTATCCTAAACTAAACAAACAAGGGTCTTAAACAGATACAAACAAAATATATAATTAAACAAAAACATTTAATCATATCGGTTTAGCACCTAGTGGGAAGGTTCTAAGCTACTATATGCAGAAAAGGCCGATTTGGTAAACACTTTGGGTACCTTCTAAATAGAGTCCAAAATATATTTTCTATACTTGGTGTGGTGCAGTACATGGTCAAACGGTATGCAATAACTCTTTTGCTGCACTTGTACAAGCGTGCGGCTAAAAGGCTTGCCCGCCTTTCTAACATAGTTATGAGATAGTAAATTGATTGGGATATCGGGTCAACCAAGCAGGGGGTTTAGAACCATGCAAATGCGTGCAAGAATGCAAATGAGAAAGTCAAATTAAGAATCGATGATGTTTTCAAATTTAGTCATCTTATTTGATTTTGTAAACTAGTCCTCAATAGAGTCGTCAAAAAATACTGTGGCGTCGGGATTTTGAGTTTGGTTCAAAAATAGAAAATACAATATTTATGTTGAAAACATTTTAACACCTTGAAAATCAAAAGATTTTAAAATTTTTTTTTGTTGAAAATGGGAGTCGCCACTTGAATTTTGAGAAAAATCAAGAAAAACAAAAATAAATCACTGATCTTTAAAACGTTTAACTAAAGAAAATAAGGGTTCTGAGGCTAAGGTACGAAAAATAGAAGGTGTTAGGCACCCTGTTCACTCAACTGTGAGGTTGGCTTCTTCTAATCATCTTGATTTTTTAATTATATTTTTCAAATACATACAAATACATAAAATGAGAATAAAGAAAGAACATCCAAAATCGAATAGTGAAAATACATAATCTAGCATATAAACATACCAAACGGCAACTAAATATAAAAGGGATCCTAAATTCTAGGCATACAAAGTTTAGTTAAAGGATACAAAGCACAAACCGCATGCAATGATTAGAAGATGCTATCGATTAATCTAAACTAGCAAGCTTTAATCATAACACTAAGTAAGTATAACATGATTCTAAACTAAAATAAAGCAATTCTATGAGTCTTAAACCTCAAACAGAATACTAGACATCATATAGAATATTGTAATTTACAAAATTAGGATACTAGAACAGAATAAAGGGTTGCGTTCGTAACATTTGGATATTGCGATCGTAAGGAAAGATGAAGCAACTGTTGTGGGCACGAAGATCAATGTCGCGACCGCGAAGATGTGAGTGTTAGAACATTACGGGCATAACATTGATTGTTACAATCGCAAGGAATGTAAGCATTATTTTACTGAATTTTGATAAACAGTGTGTTGGGTGCAAGCATGTGACGTACAAGGTTGAATATGAAGCAGAATTACAGAATTTAATTAGGATTATCTTAATCGAAAAACACAATCAAAGCAAGAATAATATGATGTTAACTAAAATCCTAGAATTTAAGCATGCTATTCGGGTAATAAAATCATGTTATAGCTACTTTAATTAAAAAAGCAATTATAGCATGAAAATATGATATTAAAATTTTAGAATCAGGTATGCTAACAAAGTAATCCAAAATAATAAACAAACAAAGATTCATCATGTTAATCATAAATTGAAATATAAAAATTAACCCGACCTCTCCACAGGGGTAAAAGGTGTAGAGAGAGAAGTGTCGGGGATTGTGCAAGTATACTTGGAATGCGGTATATGGATGTATCCTCAAGTTGTGGGGATGCAATGGTCATTCTTCTAATTGCTCGGGAAATGCTCTAATTCCAGTACTCTGAGAGGGAAAGGGCAATAGTATGAGTCGAGGTGTGAGTTAATAATGTGGCAAAATACCGACATTTCTGAATTGTACTCGATAAAGTAGCAGCGTATCGATGTCCAAAAAGTGTGTTTAAAATTCTACCAAAGGTGCATATTTATAGAAAATTCCACCCAATGAGATGGTGACACGTCCCAAGCTCAGAAGATGCTCACCAAGGTCGCGGTCGCAACCTTTGAACATGGCGGTCGCAACATTGAAGATTGTGACCGTGAGGTTTGTTAGGGTTTTCACAGATTTTTTGTTGCGGTTGCAACAATCAATATACTGGTCGCAAGGTTCAAAGGTTGCAGGTGAATTATTTGGGTCAATGAACAACTAGATCGCAAGGTTTGAAGGTTGCGGCCTTAAAATTCGAAAAATGTGATCTTGCGGTTCGATTTCACGGAGTACTAGAATTGAATCATTTTTTAGCGATCGTTCAGAGACTTTGCGCATTATCCCACTCAATTTTCATCATTGGATTCATCCGGATAAACCTAAAATTCAGCGGGGTAAAATTGAGGTGTCTACATTGGGTCTATAATATTTAACCCTATATTATTTACTTTTCAGAATGTATGTGTATTATCGATTATTATTTCTGCAGTCTTAATAGTTACTTGTTGCATACAAACTCTAAAATTCTAACCTCTTATAATTATAATACTCTATGCAAATTAGACTTATGAATAATATATTACAAATGAGCATTAGTAAAAGATGCAATAATATATTACAAATTAAGCTACAAAATGGGTGTACCTAATTCAATATCTTGAATATTCGCCATTTTTTCTGCCACTTCAAGTGAAAATGGTGTGGCACGAAACCAATCTTACAAACAAATTGAACATTCCACAAGTTCTAAGTGTGGGAGACCTACAAAATTATTCTATAATATGACATCTGAAACTAAAAGTAGCATTACAAGCAACTGCAGATACAAGATTAGCTAAATAGATAACGTGCAACTTCAAAAAGAACTCTATACCTAGAGGAATTTATTTTTCACTAACTCAAAACATAAAAAGTTCGAGTTTGCATCTTCTTTTTTACAAGCTTCTTCTAAGTATTTATCTAATTCTAATTATTCCCCATTCTTTTCCACTTCTAAGTGCTTTTGAAACCTTATATTTAGAAAAACTGTTTGCTCAATTGAATCATGACTTGCTTGGCCAACTTTAATGTTGTTCAAAGTTTGACTTAAAGATGAAGCAATCGACTCAAACTTTCTATACTCAACATATAGTTGATCCACTCTCTTTCTCTCTCTCTTACCAATTGTGTAAGCTCAATAACTTCACAAATTTCAAAAAGCAAAACTTAGCATACTTAAAGTGAGGTTCCAACACAATAGCAATCAATGACAACATATTCAGTTTTTCAATTTTCACCAGCACTTCCAAATTTGTCCTTAATCATGAAGGCCGTGGTACTTAAAGTTTAATCTAAATTATTACACCATTGTGATATGAAACTTTTAATTGCATATATTTCTATAAAGGAAAAATTAGAAGTGACATGTAAAGATCCCGACAACTAAACACTTGCATCATAAATTTTTTCTAAAATATTAGTGAAAATCTTAGCATCATCCCAATATTTATTAGTAGGAGGTCCATCATTAAGTTTTAATAAAAAGTGTGTATCATCCTCTTTCAAACTCTCGCGCCCCAAACTTTTTGAAAAAAATTATTAGTGTTAATTTTTTATAATAAAAAAATTGATAAAATTTTGCTTGTTTTTCGAATAATTTAATGGTATAATCGTTTCCACAATAACATGTAATAAGATAATAAATAATACTATATAAGCAGTCTCAGCTACGATCTCAACAATTACACAACCAATCATCCTCAAACTATCCTCAAACTATCCATCCTAACGCCACATACAAAAACCAACTGCCTATCCTAATATTAAGGTTAAATTAACATACAAAAATGATAAAAACATATTCACTGCAGCATGGGTGATTGAAAAATAAAATTTTTGCCTTGTAAAACCATAACAACATTCAACAAGGAACAAATGTAGGATATTCAGATATTTCTACAAAAAATAAATAGATATATAGATAAATAAATACTCTTGTGATAGTAAATTGACCAGGTGGTACTGCAAAACTTGGAATGTCCAAGCTTGAACAAATAAGAGGGGTCAATGTTTATCACTAACCAACAAATGTAAGTATGAATAGGATAGATGTTAGCTCAAGAGCTTTTGTATTTTGATTTTGATAATTTTCACAATTCATTTGATAAGAATAAACGAATTTAAATAGATAATATTTTATATTTTTAAAATGAAAGTGTTAGCACAATTTGAACAATTAAGTTGATACTTTTAGCTAAAAAGAAATGACTTGACTCTTAAAATGATTAAAACACTCACATATTTTTATTTAAGCATATTTTGTGTTGAATCCAATTAAAAAATAAGTCAAATATTTTTAAGGTAAAGTATACTTGAATCACATCAAGTGTGTCAATACCCATTGATCAAATGGTTTGACACTCTAACATTTTTATGAAGTTGATCTTTAGGTATCAAAATGTTAGTGTCGATACAAACAAGTTTTGTGTTAACACAAAAGAGCTGAAGCTCTTAGAACTCAAAAAGAGTCGACACAAATCAATTTTGTGTCGACATAAAAGTCCCGAGATTGCCTAAAGAATTTGTGGTGTCGACACATGAGACCTCAAGTGTCGACACATATATAGTTTCTCCAAAAATTAGTGTTGATACCAAAGAAG
Source organism: Heliamphora exappendiculata (assembly GCA_034768845.1). NCBI lineage: Eukaryota > Viridiplantae > Streptophyta > Magnoliopsida > Ericales > Sarraceniaceae > Heliamphora > Heliamphora exappendiculata. The sequence continues at coordinate 3,127 of JAOTRH010132309.1, read as the reverse complement.
ACATGAGTCGACACAAAGTGTCTCTTCCCGAATTCTGAAGTACTTTTGAGTCGACACCAACTGAAGATGAGTCGACACAAAAGAACCGAGACTTCCTGCAGAAATTAGTATCGACACCAAATACAAGTTGAACCGAGGCTTTCAAATGAGTCGACACTAGATCCAAATGTGTCGACACCGTGTTGGTAAGGTAGAGTGTAAAGTTGTGTCGACCCCTCAGAATATTTGTGTCGACCCAACTACTTAAGGGATCCTACCCAAGAAATTTTGTGTCGACACCAAAGGCATTTGTGTCGATCCCTGCGACAGAAATTCAAACTCGCGGCAGATCTCAACGGTTGAATTTTTGACATTTATTGCTCCCAACTACCTCTAACGGTCTTGAATGCACAAGAGTTTATATAAGTAGTAACTTCTCAGCATTTAAAACTACATGAGACATACATTTACTGTTCTATTGCTTGAATCAATCTCAGAAATCTCAAGCTTTCTTTTATTGCTATATCTCCTTCTCTTGTTCCTCATCTCTCTTTACTCTATCATTTATTGTAAATCTTTTCTGTAAAGAGAGTGAGTATTTCTCATTAATACTCTTCATTTATTGTATTCAATGGTGAGTCACTTTTTATCCTTTGAGTGAGTGAGTAATCTTATCAAAGAAAAGTTCATGAGAGATTAGAAGAAAATATGTGATTGTTTTCATAGGATCTTCTTGAAATTGTTTTAGGCTTGTGAATGTGCCCATAAATATTCTGTTTATTCAAGCGAAGTTCTAAAGATTGTAAAGGCTTGGAATATGCCCGGGAAGTATTCTGTATAGTGGAAATACTTAAGGGAGAACTTCAGGAGTGGACGTAGGCCTGGAAGAAGCTGAACCACTATAAATCTTTGGTGTCCGGTTCAATCTCTCTATCCCTAACCTTTTTAATACTTGCATTGCTTTAATCTTTGATTAAATTGCTATATTTGTTTGCAATATTAAAAGGTTTTTAAAAAAGTTTTTAAATTGTTATTTGTTTTTAAAGACCTAATTCACCCCCTTTTAGGTTGCCAAGAACTAACAATTGCTATCAGAGCTTGGACTCTTATTTTTGACTTAACAGTTTAAGAGTTTATATGACAATCACTAGTATCGAACCTATCCAATCCGAAAGTAAGTCGACCAATAGACATCACTTGTTCAATGGAACAAATTACAATTATTAGAATGCTAGAATGAGAATCTACATTCAAGCCGTAGACTACGACCTTTGGCGGGTTATCATAAATGGACTTAAAAGACTTACTACAACCGTTGAATGGGCTGTTGTCCCAAAACCAGAGACTGAATAGATTGAAGCTGATATTAGAGAGATACAAAAAAATGCTAAATTTATGAATCTCTTATATTGCTCACTTGATCCAAATGAGTTCAATAAGATCTCTACTTGTGACACCGCTAAAAAAATATGGGATAGACTCAAAATTACCCACAAGGGAATAAATCAAGTGAAAGAGTAAAAAATCAGTTTACTTGTGCATAACTATGAGCTATTTAAAATGAAGTATAATGAAATAATTTCTGATATATTTACTCGCTTCACTGATATTATTAACGGACTGAAATCTCTTGGTAAGATTTATACAAATGCAGAAATGGTACGAAAAAATTCTAAAATGTATGCCAAAAAGTTAGGAAGCTAAGGTCACGGCCATTCAAGAAGTCAAACACTTGAACAAGCTCAACTTAGAGGAGCTCCTTGGTTCTCTCATGACTCATGAGATGAATGCCAAGATAGACGAAGGGGAAGACAAAAAAAAAAGGCATCGCCTTCAAGTCCTCAACTCATGAAGAAGAATCTGAGGAAGACTCCTCATGTGATGAAAATGAAGTCATTGCTCCAATCACAAGGAAATTCAAAAAGTTTATTAGAAATAAAAAATAAAGAGGAAGAAAGTTCTTCAACAAGGAAGGACATCGAGGCGAGCCTACTAAATTCAAATGCGACTCAAGCAAATTCAAAAGCGACTCAAAGGAAGAAGAAATCATTTGTTATGAGTGCAAAAAACTTGGACACATCAAAGCTGAATGCTCTCAGCTCAAAAAGCAATTCAAGAAGGGGTTCAAAAAGGCCATGATAGTTGCTTGAGGTGAAAGTGATGAAAGTAGTATTGAGGATGAAAAAAAAAATGAAGTAGCAAATCTATACCTCATGGCCAGAGAAGACGACGAGGTAACTCTTGACCCATTTTTTAAGAAAAATGGTTTTGAAGACTTGCAAAGTGGTTTTGAAGACTTGCATAATGAGTTAAGAAAAATGGTTGCAAAGAACTCTATCTAGAAAAAGTTAGTTTTTTCCTCTTCAACTGAAATTGAGACTTTAAAAAGTGAAAAATCTGTTTTGAAAAAACAAGTCTCTGTTTTAAAATAAGAAAACAAAATTTTAAGTGAAAAAATTGAGGATCTTACAAAAACTGTTTACAAGTTCATTTAAGGAAAGAACAATTTGAATAAACTTCTTTGTGGGCAAAAATGTGTTTTTAACAAAACTGGAATTGGTTATAAGCCCAATAAGAAACAAAAATTTTTAAGCAACATTTTTATCAAAGTATCATCAAATTATACAAATGCTACTTGCTTTCACTGTTATGAGTATGGACACATTGTCACACACTATCCACACAGAAAATTCTTTAACAGTTCTGTCAAGAAGGCTTGGCTTCCTAAAGAAACACATCCTCAAGGAACTAACACCAAAGGACCCAAGAAAATTTGGGTACCAAAGATCAAAACTTAATTCTCCTTGCAGGTATGTCTCAAATTCTCATTCAAGGAGGGGATGTGGTATCTCAATAGCGCTTGCTCAAGACACATGATAGGCGACCAATTGATATTTGCATTTCTCAAACCAAAAGATGACGGATTTGTGCATTTTGGAGACAATAGCAAATGAAAAATCATAAAAATTGGCTGTATTGGTAAAATTTTTTTCCCTTCTATTGAAAATTTTTTGCTTGTTGATGGTTTGAAACATAATTTTTTTAGCATAAGCCAACTTTGTGACAAATGTTACAAAGTTATGTTTGATCATGCTAAGTGTGTTATTGAAGATTCAACCAATAACAAAGTTATTCTTGAAGGTCATAG
>JAOTRH010132298.1:0-14213 GCA_034768845.1 Heliamphora exappendiculata | reverse complement strand
TTTAAAGATTTATTAAATGATATATATATATATATATATATATATATATATATATATACACTCACCCACATCGAAGTATATTAAACTTTATGATTTTTTTTTCCCTTGTGATAAACATCTATTACCAGAAGTTTATTTACTTCCAATTTATTTTAATCAGATTTGAAGTATGCTCACAAAGTAGATATGCAGGTGACCACACCATTGCTTTTCAAGTTGATTCCTGCCGTTGTACATCTCGGAGTGCTGCTGCGGTGGTTCTCCCCCGATATTCCAAATGAGGTAATCACTGGCCTGAAAATTTCTCCATTCTGTCAAATTTTCACGAAGCAAAGGATGTCGTGACTTTTCCCAATATTTTGCCTCTTTGAGAAATCTTGAACATGATTTCTCATTCCAGATTGGATTTAAAGGGGAGAGTCTGCGCGCAGACAGTGCTAAGCGTATTACATTGATGGTCCATGGCTCTCACGATTCATGATATTAATTGAAAAAACTGAATCAGAAAATGCAAATTTCGGGACTTACCTGACTTCTTATACTCTGGAGGACCTGCGCCTATGAGTGGGAAGGTTGTTGGCTGAACAAACCTTTATATTCTACTTCAAAGCTCCTCCTATGTTGCTTGCTTGGTATATTTCTAACCAAAGCAAGAATGAATGTGCCAAAAGGGGACTACGAATTCAAGAGTTTGGTACATATGCCTACATATTAGATTTAGGCCATAGTGTTGTACTCCTACAATACGTTTTCTCTTTTCTTTTCTCTTTTTTGTATATAAGTGTCCATTTTGTAATGTTAATTGGTTTGGCGATTTTCAGGTATATAGTTATTTTATATTTTTTGGGTTGGATGGGGTGGGGTGGCGTGGGGTGGGGTTACTCTACCCGTTTTTATTTTGATAAATAAAATTGTTGCGCTTTTATCAAATTTTCAAATGCATCAATTCAAGTATATTATGCTGTAGTATCTAAACTTGAATGTCATTTTATTCTGCTGGAATCATTGACAAGATGTATGTGTCGTGTACATGGTCCGAGTTTCTCTGTTTCGAAAATTGTTTGTCCCCTTTATCTGAATACATTGGAGGCCGTTAGATTATGGGTAACAAACTTTACGTTATTGAAATTCTCCTCAAACTATAAGGCAGAAGAAAGCAGGGCTTGGCTTAGAAAAATCAAATGGGTGTAATTTCTGTCATTAAAAAGAAGTTGGAAATGAAGTGCACATATTGAAGGTGTTTAGCAAAGCTTCTTTCATCAGTTTTTAATTTTTTGTTATTAATTTTATTAATAAATTATATTTTTTTTTCAAGTACTCGTAATTTTTGTTATAAATTATAATTATTTTTTTTATTTCAACTATAAGTGAACACATTCGTCAAATACTTACAATTTTTGTGATTCACAAGTTAATATATTTATTAAAAATTTACAATTTAATCTGAAAATTACTAGTTTTAACAACGCCAAACACTCATTAAATTTTTATTCAAAAACTTAAAGCTCTAGTTTTTTTTACAAATATATTTTAAATTATACCTAATTTGTACTTTCATTACCCGGATGAGACAATCCCCCAAACCATCCAAACAACAAAAGTAAGTGGATATACATGACGGTGCAGATCATCTTACGAGGATTTTGTAGCATCTAGTGTTGGAATTTTTCACTCTCCCAGTGTAAAAAGAAGGAAACTCCCACACAAATAAAGTGAGAAATATCTAAAATATTTTAATGTTCCGTACAAATTTGCTTATTAAAATTAAGTACGCTCATTTGTACGAGCTTTTATGCATTATGTATAATTATCTCATATAATTAGTGAATGTACTCTGGAAAAAAGAGAATGTCATTTAACAGTTCTTGAAGAAAATACCTATGGCTGCTCTGCCTTTTTATATAGTTAGTAATAGAAATCGTGTTAAAAAGACTCAGTTCCAACATAGAATAATGTGTTACGAGGGGATACTTTACTTTAGTGATGCAGAAGAATTTTGTCCGTGTGCCATTTGAACCCGTGACACTATGCCATGTAGCTGGATCATAGCGGGTTCATGTTGGGCTCATGCCGTCAATTTGAACTGTTATTGTTCATATTGTATTATTGTCGAGAAGATTATACTCGAAAAAGTCAATTAATTATGTATCAATAACAACTAGATTAGATTACATTGGTACCAAAAAAAAAATTTAACTTTACTCTCAAAATCATAAATGTCTGTTCATTTTTTAGAACTATTGTGATGTAATTTAACTTATTAATATCTAATTAATTTAATTATTTGTATAAATAGTCTTCTCATTAAATTGTACAATTTTAGACTTTATTTGTCTCAGGGCTAAGAAAATGATATAAGAGAGAGGACAGGGACCCACCATTTTTTAGATAGTAGTACCACATTGTACAACGGGAATTAGAGTAAATAGTTTGCTAAATTCTAAACAATTTTTAGAATAATTAATATTAGGCTTCTTCATATTATTAATATTAGATTTTAAATTATTATTTTTTGCTTATCTATTGTCATATAATTTAGTTATTAATGCCTAATTAATTTAATTATTTACATAAATAATCTTCTCATTAAATTATACAATTTAAGGCTTTATTTGTTTCAAGAATTAGGAAAATAATATTTGAAACAACGGGCCTACCATTTTTTTCCTCTCCCTGGAAAAGAGAGTCCCACATTTGTACATCGGGACATTCTGGACTATTTTTAGAATAACTAGCATCATATTTTTTGATATTCTTAGTATTAGATTTCAAATTATTATTATTTCTTATCTATTGTGATATAATTTAGTGATTAAAGTTTAATCAATTTAATTATTTACATGAATAATTTTCTCATCAAATTGTACAATTTAACTATTTTTGTGTGTGTGTGTGTGTGTGTGTTTTGAGAACTAAAGAAATGACCTATGAAATAGGTGACCTACCATTTTTTTCCTCGTTGCACATTTGTATAGCAGAAGTCAGAATAATAATTTGCTAAATTCTAGACTATTTTCAAAATAACTAATATCAGGCTTCTTGATATCGTTAGTATTAGATTACTAATTATTTTTTTTGCTTATTTATTGTGTTATAATTTAGTTATTAATGTATATTCAATTTAATTATTTACATAAATAATCTTTTTATTAAATTGTACAATTTAAGAATTAGTTCGTTGAGTACTAGAGGAATAATATACGCGAGAGGCCCACCATTTTTTTTCTCCACGAGATTTGTACATTGAGACTCAGAGTAATAATTTGTTAAACAATAGACTATTTTTAAAATTACTAATATCAGACTTTTTGATATTATTAGTATTAAATTTTGAATTATTTTTTTTCTAATATATTAAAATATAATTTTGTTATTAATATTTAATTAATTTAATTATTTACATAAATAATCTTTTGTTATACAATTTAAGGTTTTGTTTAATTCGGGGACTAGAGGAATAATATATGAGAAATGGGGTCCACCATTTTTTTTCTCTCTCCTTAGGTAGATAGTCCTACATTTCTATAGCAGTAATAGTTTGCTAAATTTTGTGTAATAGTTTGCTAAATTTTGTACTATTTTCAGAATAATTAATATTAGCTTTTTTGATATTATTATTAGACTTTGAATTATTATTTTTTACTTATTTATTGTGATATAATTTAATTATTAATGTCTAATTAATTTAATTATTTACATAAATAATTTTCTCATCAAATTATATAATTTAAGATTTTGTTTGTTTTGGGGGGGACTAAAGGAATGATATATTAGATAGGTGGCCCACCATTTTTTTACTCTCCATGTGAGTAAAAAATCACACATTTGTACATAGAGACTTAGAGCAATAGTTTGCTAAATTCTAAACTATTTTCAGAATAGCTAATATCAGGCTTCTTGATGTTATTAATATTAGAGCCTGAATTATCTTTTTAGCTTATCTATTGTGATATAATTTAGTAATTAATGTTTAATTAATTTAATTATTTGCATAAATAATTTTCTCATCAAGTTATACAATTTAAGGCTTTCTTTGTTTCGAGTACTAGAGAAATAATATATGAGACGGAACCACCATTTTTTGGATAGATTGTGTCACACATTTGTACGACAAGACTCAGAGTAATTGTATGCTAAATTTTAAATTATTTTCAAAAAATTTAATATTAAGTTTTTTAATATTATTAATATTAGACTCTAAATTATTTTTTTTGCTTCTCTATTATGATATAGTTTAGTTATTAATGTCTAATCAATTTAATTATTTGCATAAATAATCTTCTTATCAAATTGTACAATATAAGGTTTTGTTTGTTTCGGGGACTAAGGGAATGATATATGAGACATGTGGCCAATTGTTTCTTTCCCTTCTTGGGTAGATAGTTTCACATTTGTACAACGGAATTGTTTAATTTGGATTATTTTAAGAATAACTAATATCAATTTTCTTGATATTTGAAGTATTATATTTTAAATTATCTTTTCTATTTATCTATTGTGCTAAAATTTAGTTATTAATGTCTAATTAATTTAATTATTTGCATAAATAATCATCTCATCAAGTTGTACAGTTTAAGAATGTATTTGTTTGGAGAACTACGGAAATGATATATGAGATAGGGGGCCCATTATTTCTTAAACATAATTTATAGATATGTTTCAGTTTGAACGGTTGTTTATAGAAAAGTCAATTTCAAAAGTTTCATGTTTTATTAGGTCATGTTTTAAATTTTTTTAAAAAATTTAAGATATACCCTTAATTATTAGTAATGGCAACTTGATATTTATGAAAAGATTATTATCATATCATTTTATTTCAAAATTTGTATTTTTTTATTTTTAAATATTTTTTATGTTACAATAACGTAATCTGAAGCAATTCAGAGCCTCAAAATATAGCTTAAATATACACACAATCGTATTAAAAAAATTCACACAGAGAAGAAGACGGTGTTGAAGCCATTTATGATATTTTTGCACGTTACAAATTGGTTCTTCATTTTTCGTTGAGGCGCACTAGTTGTATCGTGATTTTTTGTTTATAAATTTAGATTTTACAGATTTTGGTACGTAATCTCTCTTTAAATTATGAGTTACAAAAAATGATACATGAGGAAATATTGTGTGTACCCCTATTGAATAAAATGATACACTAAATAGATCGCGTATTCTTATTACAAAAAATGATACACTAAATGTATCATTTTTTGTAGTTTAACCAAATAACGTATCATTTTAAACACACAGAAAATGATACACTAATTGTTAAAATTACAGAAAATGATCCATTATGTTGCGTACTATTGTTGCAAAAAAATAATATACTAAATATATTACGTGCCCTTGTTGCAAAAAATGATTGCAAAAAATAATATACTAAATGTATCATTTTATGTGGTTTAACCAAATAGCGTATCGTTTTAAATACAAACAAAATAATATGCTATTTGCTAAAATTATATAAAATAATGCAATATTTTTGTGTTCAGTAAATAGTGTATCATTTATTGTGGTTTAACCAAATTGCATATCATTTTATGATATTATTTTTATTTCAAATAGTGTATCATTTTTTGATATTATTTCGTATCACTTCCAAGATTTGCACGATCTCGTTTGGGAGTCATTCAGAGCCTCTATATTGAATATGAAAGTTTTTTATTCGATAGTGGAAGCTAATTTCTCAAAACTATTCAAAGGATTTCTCTTAGAGGCGCAAAAATAGGAAAGATCGTGAATGCATTTTTGGAATATAATTTCAAAATGAAACTTATATGAAAGTTGTTTTTATTTAAGGATCTAACAATAAAAGGATGCATAAAATGAGACATAATACCAAATTACCAATTTATTTTTCTCTCATTGGGGTATATAGTCCCACATCTGTATAGCGAGACTCTTAATAATAGTTTGCTAAATTCTAAATTATTTTCAGAATAACTAATATCAGGTTTTTTGATATTATTTGTATTAGCATGTGTTCGGGCTAGCATATATTTGTGACTTTTTGTCTTAAAAATAAAAAAAGCTAATTAATTTGACTTATTAGGTTTTTTTTTTTACTTTTTTCACATGATTTGGCATTTATTTTTTTACAAAAAAATCAAAAAATTTAAAAACCATTAAAAAAAACTAGTCGAAACATAAGCTTAAACTTTAAATTATCTTTTTTGCTCATCTATTGAGATATAATTTAGTTATTAATATCTAATTAATTTAATTATTTTCATTGATAATCTTCTTATCAAGTTGTACAATTAATTTCAGGCATTATTTATTTCAGGGACTAGTGAAATGATATATGAGACATGTCACAGTCCTAAACTCTAGGTCACTCGAAACACCCATAAATAATTCTAAACCCAATGTTTCACTCTCAAGATAAAAGATATACATGCATTAAATATAAATGCCAACAGATTTACAATACATGATTCCAACACCAACAACATGTAGAATATTACATGATCCAAAAAGAGAAAAAAAGAAGACTACATGTCTTCCGCCCCAACTGGTCCCTCCAAATCAACCTGCGTGATCGTATGTACTTGAAAAATATTTTTAAATCCCACACCGTGAGCCAAAACTCAGTAGAAACTAGACAAACATGTAATAAAAGATAAACATGCTAATGCGAAAAGATATGAATATTTCGACTCACACGAGCCTCAAAACAGTTTGATATATATATATACTACAATGGTTCACATGCAATCATCGACTCTTACGAGTTTCGACTCTCACGAACCCCACACACAACACATGTATGTATCGACTTTCATGAGCCCCGAAAATAGTTATGTAAAAATCCACGATGATTCACACACCACACATACAACAACTGCAATCCACACAACGCCATACATGCAATCCACACAACGCAACACATGAAACTTTAAGACCATATTTCCATCCCTTTTTATACATTGTTAATTAGAATTAACATTTACTTGACCACATTTTCGTCCATCGCTAACCAAAGTTAATGTTTATCGGACCACATTTTCGTCCATCGTTAACCACACACACACGTATAAATAAAATCAAAATTTTATATACATAAGGGCCACATATCTATCCTTCAATATGCATGAATAAAATTAAACTTTTAAATACACAAAATCACGTACAAACACTACATTTCACATAATGACATCACACGCCACATAACTCGTCATCCACAAACCCTGAAGACCAACAGTCAATAAATCGAAACTCAACCCTCAAAGACTAACTCCAAACCTCCAAAACTCAGTTTACACAAACGTTTTCACAAAACACTACTTTTTTCAAAACTCGCCTTTTTAGAAAAGAACTACGGACCTGAACACGTCACGCACATAACGACGTATAAATATCACGTGTAACAAAACCACGTCATCTCACTTCATCCCAAAAGAATGACAACAAAACAAAAACAAACCCCAAGGCCCCACCACGACCAGCCAAAACAAGGAAAGAAAAACAAACACCCCTCTTTAGGAGTTCAGCCGACTGAACCCCACAATTCAGTCAACTGAAAAGCTACTGGAAGGGAGTCAGTCGATTGGATTACCACCCCCGGTCGACTGAAAAGCTACTGGGAACCAAGACAACCTCCCAAACCTAGGTCAGTCGACTGGATCATCACACAATCGACCCAGTCGACTAGACTATGGCGAGAACGAAATCCTAACTACGAAAACAGCCTTTTAACCCCAAAATTGAAGCATCCAAACTCCCATTTGATACCCACGAACATATACAAGCCCAATACTACAAAGAAACACCAAAAGGAAAGCCTCAAAATTCTTTTTATTCAACCGAAAACAACCAAAAATGATTTTGAAACAAAATTCAACTTTTTGAAATATAAATAAACTTTTCATGCATTTTTAAACGGTAAAAACACATACAATTTTACGTAACACATACCCCCTCCCTTCTTCCTTTTACTGTCAATGTGAGGAGTAATTTTTCAGTGTAGGAGGGGCATTGCCCTATTTAATTTGGGCCATGTGAGTTTTACATCATTTAGGTAGGATTTATACAAATGTGTGATTAAAATTAAATCAGGTAATATCACTTTTACACTGAATAAATTTTCTAATGTGAGAGAGAAGTGTTCGGTTGGGGCTCAATGATTTTTGGCGCCGTAGACGACATATTAAATGAAGGAATTTTATTTTAAATATTTTTAATTTTAATTTTTTTGTTTTTTTATATATAAATTTATATGAGATTTACATATAAATTTATTTATTTATATTAAATTTATTTATATTGTAGATGATTAAATCTCATATATTAAATTTTTTATTGATAAATCATGTGCTTCAAAACTTATTTTTTTAAAATTTTTAACTAAAAGCTTTTTAAAATAAAAGCGGCTAACATTTTTAAAATAAAAACAGCATGTGCACATTCACGTACACATATTCAGAAATTTTTTCCCGTACGGATGACTTTACACAATGTACATAAACCAAATATAAATTTGAGCATATTTATTTTCATATGGGATTTATATATTTGGATACATTTTTTTTCAAATGAGATAAGTTTTATAATGGGACCCATTCATTGAAGGGAGCAATTATTTGGTAATTTTGGAGTAGCATGTGATATTATTGCGTGATATTTTTATTATTTATGCAATAAAAAATATTTTATATGGCAACTTATATTTGGTGTATGTACATTGATAAGTAAAAGACGGAAGTGATACACTTAAGTCTTATTTGACAACTTAATTTTAAGAACAGACTTGTTATTTAAAGTGAATCATATGGGTGAATAAGTCAAAAATATTTGGCTTATGCAAAAGGCAAAAAATTTTAAATTAGAAAAAAATTATTATATTTTTTAATAATTTATTTTTATATGATTTTGTACTTAATATAGATCTTATTTAATAAATTATGACCAGTAAATTTTAAAAATATAATTTTTATAAAAAAAAAATCACGATATTTCTAAAGCAAAAACACTAAGGACCCACAATTTTTACTTATAAAGTGACGTGGATTGTTCAGATTCAAAGTTAGTATAACGTGACCTATATCGTAAATAAACTAGGATATAACTTATGTCTAAAGGCACTTCTAATTAATTTAATTTTTTTTAAAGACAATTATCCATCTAAATATTTTCAATTAATTATTAAAAGTAAACAATTCAAACCAATAAAAATTTACATAAAAAGTATGGAGGTTATGTTTGGGAGTTACTAAATGCACTATTTTTTTTTTCATTACAACTATTGGATGCATTAGGTACTTATACATTATGCACAAAATCTTATATACAAGGGTGTACTTAGTAAGGAAATGAATGTTTGATTGTGAAAAAAACATTCTCCTTGTGCTTGGAGTTCTGCCCTCACCGAGTTGAATTTTTTACTCGCCACCGGGAGGAATTAGGGTTATCTGGCAGAATTGTGCTGCAATGTTTCCATTGATTTACAAAACAGAAGTTCATCGACTATGTGCCACTCAAATGAGTTTTCTTTTTCTTTTTTTTTCCTTTTTTTAATGAACCTGCCCAAAATTTTTTAAGGAATTTTTTATGTATAATTATGTAATTTTTTTAGCATTTAAAATATTAGCACTAGTAAAATATTAAAAATAGTATAAGATAGAGTTAACATTTCAAAAAATTACAAGTTATTAAACATTTATAGTAGTCTTGATATATTTTTGAAGCTTTCAGCGAAATGTCTAAAAAAATAAGTTTTAACGCGCAAGGTCCACCAACAAATTTTTTAACGCGCGAGATCCAATCGCCTACAACACAGATAAATTTAACACAAACAGATAAATTTATATATAATGCATACAGATAAATTTATATATATATAAATTTATCTATTTGTGTATTTATACAAGACGGATAAATTTATCTGTGTGCCTTACACACGTGTGTAAAGCACACAGATAAATTTATCTATGCATTCCAAAACATGTTCAAGGTACACAGATAAATTTATCTATTTGTTTTACACATGTGTGTATGTGTATAAGGCACACAGATAAATTTATCTATTTGTTTTACACGTGTGTAAGACAAATAGATAAATTTATTTTTGTGCTTTACACGTGTTTTGAAAATATACAATTTTATTCTTACAGATAAATTTATCTATATCTTTTAAAGAATGCACAGATAAATTTATCTGTTCAATGATCCAATTGGACTTCACGCGTTAAAACTGGACCTCGCGCGTTAAAAAATCTTTTGGTGGATGAAAAACAAAACTGACGCTACTTTAAAGACTTAAAACTAATTTTCCGTATATTTTTTACTTAAAAAAAGTTTAAACCAATAATATTAATAATCCCAAACTTTGTTTTTTTTGTTTTTTTAATGTAATTAACAAGTATGTATGATTATCTTTTTTGAAATTAGTAGAAACATATAATATTATAATGTATTTTGTTAAAATTAATTTTGATAAGTCGTATAGAATAAAAAATTTGACATAATTATAATTTATTAAATGACATCACTTAATAAAATTTCTAGCTATGCCACGGAGCTTCAGCAGGTTGTGAAAATTATTTGTCATTCTGTCCTCTTCCTTATGACAGCATCTGTGAAAATTGGCTTGTGAGTTTTCCATCAGTACGCTTGAACTATATATATATCTATGTCAACAACAATTTTTGAAGCGGAAGGGCTAGAGTTTTCTCAGAATAAATGAAATGCAATAAGTTTTTTATGATGGAACTCGTACATTAAGCTGGTTAATGGGCGGAAAAAGGAATCCTATCTGGGACTGCAAAGTTGTTTATTTGCCAGAATACCCATTTTCATGTCTGATTAGTGAAAAAATAATGAAATGTCAATTCCAAAAGTAATCACTATTTCTTCATTTAATGGAATGAGCATTTCGAGGCATATATCAAAGAATTGTCATTCCATTCTTGGACAACGTCATTCCATTGAACCAAACACTACCTAAGTGCACATACATCTTACTAGTGTAATGTACTTCATTCCTTTTAAGCTGTGCATTTCTTTGTTCAGGCTCTCATTGGGCCTTCTGATTGGGAAGACCACTCTCTGGGAAAGGAAGGAGCAGAGAGATACAGGGTTCACAACCTCCCTAATTGTTCTTTGTGTTCGGGGCTGTATGAGCTTGGCATAGTTATTCCATGTGCCCGTTCAGGGCGTGAGATTGGCAAGCTTGACCGAGACCTTATAATTCCTGTTTACCTTGGGCAAGCTGACAATGTGAGGTCTAGATTACAGCGTTATGGCCATGATGGTGCTCATTTGGAGAATGGCAATGTAACTGGTAAGCTGAATGAAGCTGTCCAACAGGGGCCAAGATTGTTTACAGATATATTCTCTAGAGGTTACTCCATTGTCTATAGATGGGCTCCTGTAAGTACATCTGTTTCTTTCTCATTTTTTTACTCACTTGAACTTCCTTGGTTGATCTGGTTATTTGCAGTTTTATAAGGTGAGGCAATCTGCATCAAAGATTAGGATCATTACAAGGTTACCATGTAGATGACTATAGGGGATGTTTGTTTGTTGGATTACTTCCCTGTAGATTGGGCTATTTACATTTTGTCCAGGCCAATCCATTTTTTTGAAGATAATCCGGTGCCCACTTTGAATCCCAGCCAACTGAATTTGTGACTCATATGTGGAATTATTTAATCCCATAGCAAGGGTGGGTGGGATTGTTTATGGCCGGACAAAGTGGATCCGGCTTGATGAAGTAAATTTACCAAACTGTCCCCTTTGTGCACCCCAAAGGCAAAGACAGCAGTTATTCTCTCTTAAGAGAATCTATCTGTGTACCTTTTAGGATTAGGAATCGCCACTTTAGTTAAACACCCCCACACTCTTCAAAATTTGTAGTAAGGTTTTCGACCATTCCATAATTTATACGGAGTCTCGTTTGTTTTCTTGTGGGGTCTTTTGTTGATAATTTAATTGGCAGAAAGTATTACTTCTCTCCACAAGTTCTGAGGTAATCCATAACTAATGAATAAAGCATTTATCATTTTCTTGAAAGTTCTGTTTTTTCGTTTAGCAACTCCGTTTTGTTGTGGAGTATAGGAAGCTTTTGTTTGATGAATAATTCCATGTTGTAAACAAAACTCACCGAAAAGTGATTCATATTCACCACCCATATCACTCCTTATGGCTTTAATCTTTCTGTCAAACTGGTTCTTAACTTCTGTTTTATACAATATAAAACTTTTTAAGGTTTCGTCTTTATTTCTTAGCAAATATACATAACAATACCTAGTAAATTATCTATAAAAGTGATAAAGTACTTTTTTGCCTACTTGTGTTTGAACAAATTTTAAATAACAAATATCACTACAAATTAAATCAAGAGGCTTTGTACCCCTTTCCACCGTTTAGAAAGGCGTTTTAAGTAAATTTGCTTCTATACAAGTTTCACATTTATAATTTGAATCAATACTAAATTTAGGCAAATAATCCATGTTAATCAATCTACGCAAAGATTTAAAATTAACATGACCTAATCTACTATGCCAAATAAAAGAAGACTCAAACAAGTAAGCAAAAAATGTATTCTCATTAACTTTAGGGATAACTATAAGTACATTGAGCTTAAACAGACCATCGGACATGTACCATTTTCCTACGTATATTCCATCCCTAGTACAAATTTGTCAGATATAAAAACTAATTTGAAGCCATTCTTGCTTAGCAATGATCTTGACACAAGATTTTTGTGATCTTTGGTACATGCAGGACATTATTCAGTGTCACCTCTTTTCCCGATGTCATTTTTAACACAACCTTGCCTTGTCCTTCAACCTTTGCAGTAGAAGAATTTCTTATGAATAGTTAATCTCCACCAGTCATTGATTGATAAGTGGTGAACATTTTCTTATCAGCACACACATGTTGGGTTGCACCTGTATTCACCCACCATTCCTTAGGGTTAGATCCCACTAGATTGACCTTAGATACCACAGCCGTTAAGTTCATGTCAAACACATCAGAAGAGAGATTTTCTATTTCAGATATATTGGCTTGAGCATGCTTTGGCTTTTTGGAGGCACCACCTTGGTCTTTGCAGCTTTAACAATCCTTCACATGATGGCCTGGCTTATTGCACACAAAGCACTTCCCCTTAAATTTCTTTGAATCGCCACCCTTAACCCTTTGGCTGTTATTCTTTCGCTTCTTTCCTTTCTGAGTGTGTTCCACCATGTTTGCCTTCGTCTTGAACTGGAACCCCTGATTTTTTTTCTTTTCAGAACAGCGATTATCCTCCTCAATCCTCAACTTGACTATCGGATCTTCAAGTCGCATTTTTTTACGTTTGTGCTTCAAGTAGTTTTTAAAATCCATCTAAGACGGTGGCACTGTAATAGCCGCTACTTGAAAGGATTCACTCAGTTCCATTCCTTCCGCATGAATCTCATGCAGTATTACTTGAAGATCTTAGACCTAACTTATGACTGTCCTGGAGTCCACCATCAAATACTCGAGGAAACGTCCAACAACGAATTTTTTCATGCCGGCGTCTTCCGTCTTGATTTTTATCAAGGGATTCCCATAACTCCTTGGTAGTCTTCATTGGACTATACACGTTATACAACGTATTGTCCAAACTGTTGAGGATGTAGATCCGGCATAAAAAATCTGCATGCTTTTAAGCTTCAACTGCGGCAGCTATTTGCCGATCTGTCTCATTCTCAATCAGAGCCGGAGCATCTTCTTGGAGAAATTGGGCCAGATTAAGAGTAGTGAGATAAAAGAGCATTTTTTGTTGCCATCTCTTAAATTCAGTCCCATTAAATTTTTTTGACTTTTCTCCATGGTTCATCAGAACCGTCGCAAGAACATGGGCAAGAACACTAGTCGTCCCACTAGCAGTCACCGGAATCACATTTCGACTGCTATCAATTTCAGTTTCCACTACTGCAACAATCTGTTGGAATCTGTGAATTTCATTGGCCATTGAAGTCCAGATTTCAATAGCAGAATCAATTACAATTGAACTGGCCATTCAATTGCAATTGAAGACTAGAAACCAATAGCCATGAGTGGCTATTAATTTTCATGAAAAACCCTCAATAATGAAATAGCCAGATATTATGTCTTCACTCAGAGAAGAGGGAGAGACAGAGTCTTAGAAGAGGAAGAGGAAGAGGAAGAGAAGAGGAAGAGACAGAGCCAGGAGCTCAGAAGGTCAGCCTGTAATTCAATAGCCATAAGTGGCAATTGAATTC